>OX411551.1:28139668-28243525 GCA_948146395.1 Fragum whitleyi | reverse complement strand
AATTTTCAAAACCATACAGTAAAAACATAGTGAAATTGACATAGTGAATGATTGTGGAATTATATCAAAACAAAATTGAATGAGTAGGAGGAGCGTGTTTTGAATGACTTGTAAGGGGTGTAACATGAAATCGCCAATTGCGTTCAAAATATCCATTACCTACCCTTAAATGTTTTGAGATTGAATGAATTGAGCGCTGAGTGAATGATTTTGTTAGGAATATCCTTCAATTTCACGATGTTCATAATTGTACCCGATGCTTTGGTGCTAAATGAAGCCCATAAGAGAAGGATGTGTGTTGGGGTGGGGGGGGTGTCCGCTTTACTCTGTTTCAAATTGTCTTTACTGCCCTTTAACGTCTCGATTTAACTCTAAATAATGCATAGTTCGCATGTGCGTATAAATTTAGAACTATCAAACAAAAAGATTTGAGAAAGAGTTATTGATGTGTGCATCAGCTCTCTTCCTTTGAAATTTTAATCCAAAGACACACAATTACGGTTGTTACCAGGTTAAAACTTGCAGATTATTGAGCCCTCACGGATTACCATACTTATAAACATTCTGAAGCATTCGCAGGAAAAACGCCTGCATCAGGTAACTACATGTCGCTACTCACAGACACTCTTATGAAAATGAGTATTAGTATATATCTCATCTGTTCTGATAAAATTTGCTGCATATTTTAAAACAAATAGGGAATCTTTCTAAAAATCAATTAAAAGAGGTGATACTTAGACGCATGCATATGGTTCGCAACTCTTATTACAAACAAATTCTTGTAAGATATATAGTAATATTATATTTTATCTAATTTGTTTATTTTTCTTAGAAATCAGTTACCAAAAATTCATTTCATTTACAACAACTTTACTATTTCTACTCGTTATGACATGTTATAATCTCTAAACAGGTACATTTATGTCTATAAAAGAAACATCAAGGACGAGACCATATCAAAGGAATTCGTCATTTTAATGAACTGCACGATATTGGATGTCTGTTAAATAACAGACGTTTAATGAATCTGGACAGTATAGGATACTTAAATGATGAACAGGCACAATAACCACCAAAATAACAGTAATCTGTGGACATGTAATCCTGCTGATTTGAATTATATATATATATTAGCAACGACGTTATACGACGTTAACACTGATGAGGCGATAGCCGAAACATGTTTGTATAGCTGAAAATTTAATTAAATATCATCATTATAGGCAAGTGAAGTCTAACTTTTTATTTTCATTTATATATATATATATATATATATATATATATATATATATATATCAAAGAAATAAAAATATACTTTAAGTTTTTTTCACTGTATAGGTTGAAAATTAATATGGATCAAACATTAGATTAGATATGAACGGACGTTTTTATTACCTCTACAAGCGCAAAATTCCTTCAGTTCCCTGTTCCGGTAACGGCTCTGCCCGTCCGAATCTAAAGAAACGGACTTTAACCTGCTAGTTTTCACGTTCATACAAGCGAAGAGGTAAAAGCTTCTTAGAAATCACCAACGATAAGTACGTTGTTTTGGTTTGGAAGATGTGTGAAACATGCACAGTAACAAGGAAAATTTCTTTCAGCCAAGCCAGAATAAAAATAATTGTTTTTTACCTGTCATTCTAAAAAAAGACCCACAAGAATAGCTCCATGACATCGAAAACATTAAACTAAGATTTATTAATAAACTTTTTAAGTCATGGAAACAGCTTGTGCGATCATCGAAAAATATAATCATTTCTTGCACTGAGGTTCTTGACTATTTCAGTACGAAACAATAAAGAAAGTAACTCCGGCAACTGAAAAGAAGATATAGTAAGGTGATCGTGAAGGTCAGAACACTCATGATCACCACATTATGGATCAAGTAATTGTCTCCATCAGTAAAATTGTCAAGAAATTGTGTTTCTCATTCGACAAAAATAGTTTAATACTCCTTCTTGACCTTACACCTCACCACAATCAAGATTGTATCTTACAGTCACACAGAAAATAGGGTGTGGTGACCATGGCTGTGTCAAGTCGACCTGGGTTACTTTTTTTAGGTATTTTCGACTACAATGATTTAAGTCTCGTGTAAGAAAGCTTCAAACTATAGTTCCTTCATATAATTGGAGGATATTCAAACCAGCACTTATTGGCTTCACCAAGCGCAAATAATCATGTGTGGGCTTTGTGATTAGATTCATATTTTTTTTTTCTAATTCTACCCTTATCATAACCATACTTAATTTAATAAGGCTCGGGAAATGTTTGAGACAAGAAATTGATTTTTCCCCACCCAATAATAGGCAAAGTATCCGTGTTGGTTCATATGGGCTCATTAAGATCCAGTTCAATTGATTAAACATCTCGTTGCTGGTTAAGAGAATTTCGATCGACATTTTGTTTCAACCAATAAAGAACCATTTACACCAATTATGGTACCCGTGAAAACCATAAGAAGTGCCGTTGTTCTTAAAACCCAACTTCGGAAACTCACTTTCCGGCTCCTATGGGATCCTTTGCAAGCCAATCTAAAGGAATGTTAGACTTTAAACATGGGCTCATTGTTTATTACACCAAAGCTATCTTAAATACAATTACGTGCTGAAAGTACTTGAAGAACGGTTAAACTGCAATGAAAATTACCTTTTTTGTGACCCTTGTTCAATAAAGTACCAAAATCAGTTCACATGGGCTATTATGCGACAGAGCCCATAAAATCCTGAAATGATCATAGTGAACATAGACCTGTAAGTATTTCAATGCCAACAAACATTTGATATCATACAGAGCTTAAGAAATCTTCTCTAAACAAAAAAATGTTTTCCTATACCCATTAATAGGAAACAGCCAAATTTGCTTTTTTGGGCTCTGTGAGAGCCCAAAAAGAGTAGAAAAGCTTTTGAAATATGGGTAACTGTATTTTCTAATATGTTCTAACACTAAAGACATTGTTAAACTAAAGAAAACATTTAAGAAGAAAAACAAAACGCCTTTCCTGAACCTAGTATGAGGAAAATACCCATTTTGCCCATATGGGCTCCATTGAGAGCCCATAAAATCGGGGAACCGACCCAAAAATTTGGACCCGCATAGTTGCCGATTGCTAGACCCCTAAACAATCAATTAAACCCAAAAAATCAATTTCAGCACGAAAATCCAACGGGATTACATAAGGCACCGCACTATTGATGCACCCAGGGATAATTCTAGCTAAGAATATCATGGGGAAAAACAAAAATATATATATCTCTTTTAGCAAATCATAATGAGACATTTAGGGATTTGTGGCAAGAAAAATCAAGAACATTTAAGAAAAAAAACAAAACGCCTTTCCTGAACCTAGTATTAGGAAAATACCCATTTTGCCCATATGGGCTCCATTGAGAGCCAATAAAATCGGGGAACCGACCCAAAAATTTGGACCCGCATAGTTGCCGATTGCTAGACCCCTAAACAATCAATTAAACCCAAAAAATCAATTTCAGCACGAAAATCCTACGGGATTACATAAGGCACCGCACTATTGATGCACCCAGGGATAATTCTAGCTAAGAATATCATGGGGAAAAACAAAAATATATATATCTCTTTTAGCAAATCATAATGAGACATTTAGGGATTTGTGGCAAGAAAATTCCAGTTACCTTTTAAATGAATTACAATTTCCCTTATTTTGTATTTATTTACTTATTTATTTATTTTTTCTAATCATCCCTCATCATCTTGCCCCAAATTGATCCCTGAGCAACGTACACATCACCTGATGCACTTGAGGATGGTATTTGGATCAGCCACTTTCCTTGTTATAGTCCAAATAATCTGCTCTGCCAGGTATAATATAATCAAAGTACTGAAAGTACTGATAAGTTGAAATGCGTTCAAGAGACTGTGACCTTAAGTCACTTACGAAGCTCACGCCTCCCGCCTACCACAGGTGATCACATAATACGTCTCGTCTTTTGACAGGCGTATATAAATCAATGTATTTCAACAACGAGAGACGCTTAAACCCCTGATTCGCTATACAGACCTGCAACTGATGGAAGAAAAATGATAACAAGAGGGCTAAAATGGTCCTAAACCGCTGTCCTGAATCCGATTTGTCCAGTGGATCTCATCCAAGAAACCTTCTGGCAAAGTTTCATTCAAATTTGCCTAATTGTTGAAAGGAAATATAATTCGAAGATTAACAGTGATAATAGACCCTGCCCACCCAATCTTTACAGAGGAGACTCAAATTAACCCTGCACTGCCACGCCCATATTTATGGGCTTATCAAAACTTTGCAAACAAATTTTGAAGATGGTCTCCAAAGGAACGTTCTGGTAAAGTTTCATTTAAATCGGCCAAGTGGTTCAGGAGGAGATGTCGTTCAAAGGTCCATGGCTTAAATAAGTCCTTCCCTGCCACACCAATATTTATGGACCAATCAAAATATCGTGAACAATTTGCCAAAAGCGACCCTCAAGGAACATTCTGGTAAAGTTTCACAGACATTGGCCCAGTGGTTCAGTAGGAGATTTCATTCAAAGATTTCTGGCTCAAAATTATGCCCGCCCTGCCACGTCAATATTTATGGACCAATCAAAATTTTGCAAACAATTTTAAAAAGGGTCACCCTAGGAACATTCTGGAAAAGTTTCATTGAAATGGACCCAGTGGTTCAGGAGGAGATGTTGTTCAAAGATTTCAGGATCAAAATAAGCTCCGCTTTGCCACGCCCATATTTATGGGCCATTCTCAATTTCACGAACAATTATTAAAAAGGGTCACCCCAGGTGACTTCTGGTAAAGTTTCATTGAAATCGGCCCATTGGTTCAGGAGGAGATGTCGTTCAAAGATTTCTAGTTCAAAATAAGCCCCGCCCTACCACGCCCATGTTTGTGGATTATCAAAATTAGCGAAGAATTTTTGCAGAGGGTCACCCAGGGAATATTCTGTCAAAATTTTATTGAAATCAGCTAAGGAGAAGAAGAAGTTTTTAGAAAGTTGACGACACACGACGGACGTCAGAGTCAGGCCTTGAAAAAGCTCCCCGTGAGCACGTAGTGATCAGGTGAGCTAAAAAGGAAGAAAATGATATGGACCATACAGCCGACTAATGGACGCAGAGGCGGACGCTCAAAACAGTTTCTATGTTATTTTTCAAAGGACTTCTGCTCCGTTTGAGTTATCAATTACATTTTTAATTAGAATTGTCGCAAAGCGGACCTCAACAAGCGCTTTGTCCTTGATGAAAAGCTTTTTTCGCAGGGAAGTGTTTTACTTCATGAGTTGGAATTGCAAGACAATTCTTGGACGAAGTTCAATTGTAATTTCGACATTCGTGACTCCAAAATTTGGCACTTTCTTGGGTCATTGACAACATTTATGTCAAATTTTATGATTTTTGGTCAATTGGTTGTTCAGTTAGAGTGGAAACTGTTAACAGTTCAAGGTAACTTATGTCCGTGACATGTATGACCCCGAAACAATAGTATTTCTTTGGGTCGTGGGCAATATTTGTGTAAAGTTTCGTTATTGCGATTTTGGAATGATTAATGAATGATGTTGAATGAGTGAGCGGAGCGAGTTTTGAGTGAAACTTAAGAAAGGGAATACAATGTCGCTTATTTTGTTCAATTAAATAAAAAATGCGTGAAAGTTCCACCAATAGCTTTATATTTCGCCAAGAACCAATCAGACGCTTTAAATTTCAATTATGTCAGTGCAATCGCGATCTGGTTCTAAAATGCTTTATTCCATTTGAATGTACAAGTTGATCTTATTTATTGGGTAATTTTGATAGTTTTGAATGGTTTGGGTGAGTGTTTGAAATGAATGAATGGAGCGCTGAGTGAGCGATTAATGTCAACTTCACGATGTAACTAACTGTATGATGGTGCTCTTAAACGTGTTGATGTACAAGAATGTGAAGAAAATAAGTTGAACTAGTAGGTCTGTTTCAAATGGCAAGGTATTCTGGTGATGGAATGCAATTGGGCAAAGATATTCATAATTCCCTTAAAGATGTGGTGGCCAGGATTTTATTTGATGAATTTTGGGCTTTGACATTGAAACATGCATGTAGATAACTGCAATGTGACGGAAAACAAACGACAATATGTTGCAAAAATATTTATTAACTTTAAAAGTGTATCTTCACTTTAAGAAAAACTAAAGATTTTTATTTCGTAACTGTAGACAGAAATGTACAATATAACAATTTGTCATAAATTCAATGTGTGATAAGGTCGTTCAGAAAGAGAAACTATACCTTTAAAAGAAGCTATAACATAATTCTACGGAAATAGGACGCGACTTTACCAAATCACGTGATTCGCCTGTGCTGTTGCCACAATACTGAGAAACCAGATCGCGACATTGCCCAATAAGCAGATCACGTGATTTGCTAGTGCTATTTTCAATAGCTGACCTTATTTGACTTGACTTATCACATGATTTCCAAATATAGTAATGTAAACATGTGATACTAGTAAATTCGTACGCAAATTTCAATAAATATCGTTTAAATCATGAATAAGCGTGTTAATAATATACATGAAGTGATAGTTGTGTAATTGTACAGGATTATTTTATTTTAATGAAATAAACTGTATGTCTATGTCAAGTTGAGATATACAAAATAGGCCGAAGTGTATTCACATCCTGTTCACGTGATGTGTGTTCTCAAAAAAACCGAAATGAATTTATCTTGTGTTCATTTTGCGGTTTTGTTAAATCTAAGTTGGAATTGCTCCGCATTCCAACTTAAAAACTAGATCATCTTGTGCCTCATTTACTAGATTAGACTTGTCGCTTGTGAATGGTGTACGGTGCTGGTACTCAGCATGGATATGGGGCACATCATTCTTTTCAGTCTCTTTTGGATGTCTTGTGCTCTCAGGTTCCAGTGGACATGGTGGAAAATGAAAAGAAATTAAAGGATATTTCCATAAACAAGTTTTCTTAAAATAAGATGAAAAACAACAAAGCCAAATGCAAAATAGAATTCATTGAACTGGGGTTATAGGTTTCTAAAACTGTTCTGTAATAAGTACAAGAGAAGAAATGCTTTAAGCAGCCTTTCAAGATAAGGATTCACGGTTTCCAAAAAATAAACTAAATACGAAGAATGAGATGGGATTTACGTAGTTTATACGAAAGATAAGCATCAATTTTGCGGGCTGCTGTACAGTACACTACAGTAGACGTAGCGAGACGCATTGCCTGAGCAATATCTGCCTATTTGTCATTGAATGCGAGGCCATCCGAGATAATCGTTACGGTAAATCTTCGAAGCGAACATCTATTTAACTGTGTGGAACAATATTTAACTAGAAAACTTCTTTAAAAAACTTATTATAAGCTTACATGTGGAAACAAAAACATTTACCTCTGTTCTATAGCCAAATGGAGGTGAGTGACGTCACACTTACACTTGGAGTTTTACTAAACGATCTTATAGACTGGAAGATGCCATGGAAACAACGAGGACTATTAACAAGTAATAGTCCATAGTATTTGTGTCGATAAAATGGACGATAGTGTAATGTTATGATGCGTTTTTAAGAGTTTTTCCGAAGGATGTGGGCAATTCCTATTCTACATTGTGTTTGTATGTTTTGGACGACTATATTTGTATCGCCTATTGTGACTTCTGTGAAAGTGATGCAGATAGATGTTATTCCCTCAGGTTAGAATACTGCTAGTGCGTATGCGCACGTGCAAAGCAGGGTATCATCTCAAAGCGCTCGCGAAACGTTTTTACTTCCTGAACACATGGCTGGTCTAGCTTTAGTCGCCCCGTCATGCGACAAACGATCATGTGTTATATTATATTTGAGATAGCTTACACATGTGATGAAATAAAAGACGATCACGCGCATCACATGCCTCGGATTTTGATTCACACGTGATCACTTGTAAAAAAAGTGACGAAATAAAGGCTTGGTCAATACACAATACTCAAGTGTTGTATATTTCCATGATTAAGAATGGTTTGGGGTGGAATAAGACTCGATTTCGAGATGTTTTTAACTGTGATTTTTTATTCGAAAAAGAAAAGTGGAATTGCTGCTGTCCTTGGTACAACAAGATGGACATTAAAGCCTCGTTTACATTTGGCCTACGGAGCCCGTACGGCGCCCGTATCTCGCCGAAAGCATAAAATCGTGCGATGCCCGTGCGGTGACATACGGTGCCCGTGCGATCATCTTACGGGCACCGCAGACAACTGCGATCTCGTTTAAAAAGAATTTTATACACATTTTTCAAAATCGCAAGCCCGTAGCCTTGCGCGTGCATCGCACGGTCGCCGCACGAACATCGCACAGAAGCCTTGCGATGATCGCGCGTAAATCGCACGATATCTTAACTATCAAACATCCAAAATAAAAACCGTAGAATCGTCCGATAACCGCACGGCATCCTCTCGTTATCCATACGGAACCCGTACGGTCTCCGCACGGGAATCACAGGATTACCTTGCGATATCGCACGGGACCCGTACAGTCTCCTTAAGGTATGTTCCCCCCAAATATTTTTAAAAATCGCACGGTCACCGTGCGGCATTGTGAACACAAACGCCGCAGACCGTAGCTGTCTGCGATGTCAAAAAAATCGTAAGAAAAATCGCAGGCTGCGATATCGTGCGGTGACCGTGGCAAATGTAAACTAGGCTTGAGGTTCATGTGAAATGTTTATGGGCCAAAAATTTGCTTCATTTAATTACACACGCGTAGCAATAAGCCAAGCTAAACTTTAATATAAAACTGAAGGTCTAGATGATAACAAGCCGTAAGTTAACTTATTAACCATATCTTAAATATTGTGGAAAGAGCATATGGTTATTTACCAACATATAAATATGACCAGCGGCCCGTTTAACTAAATTTCTTACGAAAAAATTAATCGTAAGTCAAAATCTCAAATCGTACCTTGTCTTTTCATTCATTGTTTGATTCTACCTTGCAATATCTAACCGGAATCGTCTTAAGAAGACGATTCAAATGAGATTATGCATGGCAGAATTCCATGTTTAGTTACTTATGTAGAAGCAACTTTAATTTTTTACATACGCAAAATAATGCCTGTAAGATGTTTAGTAAAACAGACCCCAGTTTGTCGCAAATGTCATATGTGTCACCGTTTGGGGTCGAACCCGGCAAACAAGGATAAGGATTCCGATTCGTTACAAACTGCGTCATGACGGCGGCCAGATGAACTTTCGGTAAATGGTGGGTGGATTGGTTAAGGTCATTTTCTGACGAAAACATGCGCTCGTATCAAAAAAAGATATATATTACATTCAACGATTCAAACAATTAAGGTTCATGCAAAGTGTTTGAGGCCCAATTTTAAAACACTTCATTTGCTCAGAAAAAGCAGTATGTCCAGGTATATTATCAAAAAGTTATTCATGAGCATAAGCAGTTAAGCAACACAACACTGCCATAGCTATAGCGGTATAGCCAAAACATTTAGTACAGAACACGCAACTGCTAGACTGATGGATAAAATTGGCCCATATTTGATCGAATTACAGACAAAAGTACTACCATGGTACTACTACAAACGTTGGAATAAAACTCGAGCCCAAAACATAGTTATGCAAGCAATTTATTTGGAAATAATTTTTAAACACATATGTCATATATGTCATTCTTATTTTGTAAACGTGTAGATCTTTGTAAGGTATGGTGTGTTATTAAAACATAAATGGACGTAAATAGTTTATATACCTGTAAGGTTGTTTTGAAATATATCAATTTCTATTTCATTGAATGATAAATATATAGTAATTTATTAAAGATTATTGAATTCAAAAACTATAATTTGAAATAAACCGCATAAAATATTTCACAATATTATGGTGTGCTGTTGCGCCATACCTAGCATCTATTTTGAAAACAGACCAAACCGGTTTGACAGGTATGTTGACAAAATAAATGGAAATCGGTTGTTTCAAAAGAACTTTTTGAGACCGAGTTTTATATCTAAGGTTGTAGTAGTACCTGGGTAGTACTTTAGACTGTACTTTGTTAAAATACGAGCCAATTTTATCCAACCATCATGCAGTTGCTTGTTCTGTACAAAATGACCCTTTTCCACAATGTTTTGACTTTACCGCCATAGCTATGGTGGTCTCATGTTGCTCAACTGCTTGTGCTAAAAAATAGCTTCATTTTGATATACAATATACCTGGACATAATGCTTTTTCTTGGCTGATGAAGCGCCCTTAAAATTGGGTCTCAAATACTTTACATGAACTTTAAAAGAACGACGAAATCAGTGAACTACATCACCTCCTAAACCAGAAGACTATTTTAAATTGAAATTAAATTTAAATTTAAATTGAGCTTTGCCAGAATGTATCTTTGTTCAAAAGATTTTCGTGACATTCTGATTGGAAGCCGGCTTGAGCCTATTTCCCCTTTTGATTTCTTGGAATAACATATCTCCCCAACATTTGTAAATGAGTAAATTTGACAGAAATGTTTCTTGGACATTCAATCGGCACAATAAAATTGAGCTGAGCGGTTTAGGCAAATCTGGCCCTCTTGTTTCTTAAGACTGTATTAGTGACCCTGAACATAACTGGTCCTGCGCTTAGGATGTAAAACGATTGCAAACATTTCAAATGACATTCCGCTTTGCACGAAAGTGCACTTGCAACATGGGAGGCAATATCTATAAACATCTCGCGAAAGTTCATACTGCATGCGGGTGTTAATCTAGCCTAGCCATAGGCGTATCTAGGACTTCTATAAATGTATACGCAGTCTCAAAAGGCGACAACTAAAAAAATATATATATTGCATAAAGGCGATATCAGGACTGTGACAAAAGATGAATGCCTCCAGTCAGCTCCTTTTTTTTTATAATTTGAGAGTTGGTGAATAAACAAAACATCATAACTACAGCTTGAATAAGCACTTTCGTAAATTGCGAAATGAGAGTTACGCCCTTGCTAGCCCAGTATTCAGGAACACGAAACTCCAGTCAACTTTTATGAATGGTACCAAGCATTACCAGTGGAACTTGTCTTTAATTTGTTTAAACTTCAGGGGCCGGTTTCACCAAAAAATTAAAGACGCATTTTTGTCTTACTGATTACTTACAACATATTTAGGACAAAAACAAGGTATCACTAATCTATCAATACCCATGCAAAGTCATTGTTGTTGTTACTGTTTCGAAATTCATCAGTAAGACAAAAATATGTCTTTAGTCTTTTGATGAAACTGGTTCGTGGCTCTTGCTTGTATTCTGCGTAATTATTCAATTGGCAGAGGGGTTGCTTTGCCATGACGTAATTTTGCGAGTTTACTTTTCAATATATTGGTTTGTTTCAAAGGTAGTCGGCAGTTATCGTTAACGCGTGCCGAAAACCGTACACCAAAACCATAAGGATTTACGTGCCTCGAGAAAGTGTTCACATTTCATTTATAGGTCACCAAACCCTCGTGACAAGCTGAGGTTACGAGGGTATGGTTACCAACCTTCGATTTAAGATCTCAAGCTATTTATGTCGACTCTCTATAGAATTAAATACATGTAGTTATAATATTAATAGATGATTCACCTTAAACTTAAGTGCAACGACCCGTTGCTATCGCTCCGAATTGCCAGGGCAAAAATCATGGATTATACTTCGCTATCCTGAACGCAGCTTTTTATCTATACTGATTGTCATAATTAACGCATCATATGGATTCAGCCTTGGATCAATTCGGGACATTAAATACAAGTACTGTTTGTTTTTGACGGAAGATATTGATCAGGATGTTGTGCAAAGGTGGAGTTAGATTCTAGGCTAAAACAAAAACATTCGTCACATCTTACTCAAGATTAGAAATGATCACTGTCTTAAAGGTGTCAGTAACGAGTTTGCCCACATGATTAGCAACCACAGCCTTCAGTCTGTGTCTCATTGAGCCACCCATGTTACACAGAGGATGCGAGCCCATTCCTGATGAAGAGCGACAGTCAGCTGTTGCACCGTTTGAGGTTGTGGCTGACGATGACGTAAACGACGTCCTAGGATATCCCACATGTACTCGATTGGATTGCAGTCCCGTAAGGTGGCTGGTCATGGCAGAACGTCAAAATTATTGGCTTGGAGGAAGTTTTTGGTAATACGCGCCGTGTGTGGACGTACATTATCATGCATAAAAGTGAGTCCAGGTTGTCGGCGAAAAAGGGGTTGGACAACAGGCTGTAAAACTTGGCTTATGTACCCCCTGGCATTTAAATTGCCTTGAATAACAACCAGATCCGTTTTGAATGCATGGTTAATGGCGGCCCACATCATAACCCCGTCACCACCGAAGCGGTTATACTCAATTATGCACATAACGTTCATTTCGACGTCGATATTCCCGAACGCGTCCGTCGGCATGTGAAAGATTGTACCTTGACTCGTTATTGAACACAACTGTCTGCCATCGCTGTCCGATGTTATTTTGAGCCCATTCGCGGCATTATTGACGATGACGTTGTGAAAGTATCATGCCACGATAAGGCCTCCTGCACATAACCCCACGTTCACGTAACCGGCTTCCTACTGTGTTTGCACTAATATTCCTACCGTGATTACCATCAACGGCTGCAGATGTCGATGTAGCCGCTAAAAACGGTCACGAAGGTGCTGTTTAAGTATAAAGTTGTCTTGACGTACGGATGTTGAGCGAGGCCTACCAGATCGACGCCTGTCCTGAAGACTTCCTGTGGCGTTCACGCGTCTAACCAAACGTACTATAGTTGATCTTGGTACGTTAAAGCGATTAGCGACATGATCTGGGAAACTGCTCAATTCCAGCATGCCTAAAATACGTGCGCGTTCTTTATTATTTAGCCTTGGCATTATGGATATGAAAATTTTATCCTTCTTGGTTGAATTTCGAGTTGTGTTTTGACTAACGAAGCCACGTTTACAGGTTTCGAAAAACAAAATCATTTCTCAGATTCACACGGGGCGCACGAGTAAAGCTTACGACAAACTTACCATGGGAAGCACGAGTTTGTGAAGAGAGTTTGTGATAGCAGGATGTATATAGTTTAGGCTGTAATTCAAATTTATGGATAAAATTATTCTCTTCTGCCAATAGATTTTTTTTTCAAAATTTTGGTGAGTCCTTTTTTTATGACAATCAGTTTACAAATGTGTTTCGTTATTGGCGGGTCAAACCTGTTGGTCTACATGTATAGTCCTCAAGACATATTAACCTAGTGAGACGCTGAGTTTTATCCTAAAAATATTAATTTTTCTTAACTAATTAAGGGTTTACCGCGATTTGAATTCACAGAAACTGAGTCAATGGACATGAAACTAAAAACTCATACAAAGTAATCTATTGGACCAAAACTGATATAGTAGCTTTAAAATATTACTAAAGAATGCAAAATAGTTTGGATATGTAGAAAAAAATATCAAAAAGTGTCTTTAAAGCATGAAAATATGACACATTTACAACATTTTCTATTTGCGTTCAACTAAAGATTCAGTTGCACAATAGATAAAACAAGAAATGTCTACATGTAGAGGAAAAGCTAAAGAACAATGAAGGAGGCTTACATTTTGCTTAAACATATCACATAACTCACATTTTGCATCTGAAAATGACCAACTCCAGAAAAATAATTTGCAAATGGCAGACATAGATAGAGTTTGTTTACATTTACTATTCCCATGCCAAATGATATTTCATTCATAAAAAGAAAGTAGACCGCTTCATAACATATGGTGACCAAGTTAATACTATGTCTGAACATTTCAAGTTGTTGAATTAATTTTTACCTGTTACCTGTGCGTCCGGACCATTAAATTTCACTTTAAAGAGGAAGATGAATATCAAAACTATATGATTAACTTTGATTTTTGATTGATATTTGCAAAATAAATAAAAAATACCCATCAAAATATAGTGGAAATACGTATGGTTCCTTTTGGTCTTCATAGGTAAGATTATTTGAAAGATTTCTGTTGTAAAAACATCACGTGAAATCTACGTTTAGCGTAAATTAACAAAATTGGCTGATTTTAATGATTTAACTTAAATTATTTGGCGTTTCCGTCTGCCTGCATATAAGGAATGATGTAATGAACAAAAAAATGACAAAAACTACCTTGATCTATCGATTAAGCTTTTGATTTTCCAGGTTTTCTTCGATTTTCAACTTATCGCGGAAAAACCCAACTACACTTCCGGTCTTTGTTCTTGTGCAAAAAATAGGCCCATTTTAATTTAGACTGGTTGGCCTGTCCTTATTTATCGATACTAGATCCTAAAGTAAGCATGGACACCATTTGTCCGGTGCTTCCTCTTGTTTCATTGGTCAAAATGTATTGAGGCCTTTGATTGGTCATCTCACGTACGAGCGTAGCGTGTTTAAACTGAAGAAAGGGAAAGAACGGAATTTATGATTTTCATGGTTTTTATTGGAGCTTAATAAATAAAGTTTTATATGCTAAAAATTTTGAATACACAGTTTCTACCCAGATTTTTTTTAATAAGGTTGACTTTTGATATTCAGATTAGTAATTATTATAATTTTGAAGAAACTTGACTCTCTCTCTCCTCTATTCTTCTTTCTCTCTCTATTTCCCTCTCAAAATTAATAAAACGCATAGTTTCTAATCCCAAAAACTTAGCTCTTCGTTTGTCAAGCGGAAAACGGTTTTGATAAAAGATAATTTATTACTGCATTTTCAAACATTATTTGTAATCAAGACAACAGGCTTAAACGCTTGAAATACTGGATAATAAGATGACATTTGATAACAGTCAATTTAATCCTAAAAAAAAACCTGTTGTTAATAAAGTGTTTTATAAAAAGAGTACAGAGTTTATATAAACCTATTGTTAATAAAGTGTTTTATAAAAAAGAGTACAGAGTATATATTTAGAGTGCATATATTATCATACGGAAAAGGTGTCCTCCAGGGAGTTGTATTAAGTGTCCTTCGATTATACAGAAGAAAATAGGAAACATTTACGAAATTAAGTGTTACTTTTTTTGCATTTTGAAAAAGTACAAATAAACGTTTTTGAATTGCCCCACCCTTTTAAACCTGTACTCTATAAATAAATTTCTGGCGTTATTGAGAATATACCAATTAGATATGTAAAACAATCAATCATGCCAATGTGTGGGTAGATCAGGTGACCTTGTTCTGTTAGGAATGTATACATACAAGAGGTATATAAAGGCGCCCACAGAGCGGTGAGCAGGGAGAGACTTCTTTGGAAGTTAAGAAGACAGAAAAATTTTAGTTAAACGTTTATTAAAGAAGTGTAGTGTAGTAAATTTGACTTTGATTCATTTCACCAATATAAATATTGGTGTCACAGTCTTTCTTTATACGAATTGCTTCAAAATATAAAGTATGATTATGACCACATTATTATCAACATGTTCTTCACAATTCCTTGTTAATAGTAGGGCAAAATTTCACAATAGAGCTTGTGATGGTATCTCCTTTGTTCAATTGAAATTACTCAAAGGCTGAAGCTCAATTAAAGAAGTCATATTTTCATTCTGATGTATGAAATCCCAATATTTTATTCGTGCTTGAATTAAAGTGGTAGATTTCGCAAACGAACGTCAAAAAAGGGCCACCCACACTTGGATTGTCTTTAGAACTCAATAACAATGATACAATATAATTAAAAGTAATTTTCAAGCGTAAATTTTGCTTATCATAATATCTTTTTTTCAATCTATTACCATGAAAAAATATGTTTTCAGGATTTTTGAAAGTAAAATAATGATTTTGTCTGTCCGTCTACATGAAACTCCTGGCCTATTACAACTTATTGTTTCTATAATAAGGGAAAAGTGAAGTGTCTTTCTCAAAATAGGTACCAATTTGCATCGAATCAAAAGAGGATGATTTTAAAGGAGCCGTTTTTTTGTTTTTTGTTTTATATATAATATCGAGTATTTCTATAAAATTAATTATGTTTGTGTAATTCACTCGTAAAGTATATTAGAATGAGTGTGTCCTGTCTTTGTTCGTGAACCTTTTGACAAGATATTGATAATCGTCTATATCTTTTCATGGATGAACCCTGTACTCTCTAATTCGGACCAATCTAATCATGGATTATTTAACGAAATCGTTGCGTTTTTCACGAGATATAACAAGTAAATAGCGAGTTATGAACGGTAAAAAATACGTGATATTTTAGTTTAAAATTGGGTACCGTCGATATGAAAATACGCATATCCAACAAAAGAAAATTGGTTATTTATTGTGTCAAAAGTTTAGTATAAAAACACAAGTTTTTAGTATATGTGTACATATTCTTACTACTTAGCAGCCTTAAGAGTGGAAAATGCGAAAAATTATCATTTACTAAGTAGACAAAAGCATCATTCTGGAACCATTTTATAGTCTAAAATTAATTTGGATTAAGCTAAAATTAAGATATTACTACATACAAAAGATTTTACCAACGTAATTTTGTGTAATTGGTGAAAACACCGGTCCTTATACAAGTCAATCGGACTATAATAATAACACATTTATATGAATAAGGGTATTGGTCTTTAATTTGAAACAAACCTTTATAGATGTAATGTGAGAGACTGAAACAAGTAAATTGAGGTGTATTTGTATTGAAAAAAAACACACAAAAAATAAAGCTATTTAATTTGTGATCTTATTAAAAAAAGATGTATAAAATGTATATATCGAGCCATTAATTGTATATATTCTTATATGACATAAAAAATAATTTTTGCTTTTTTGACCAAATGAGTAAAAGTTTTGATTTGGTATTGACTGGTTTTAGCGAATTTGGGGTCGTTTTGACTTTGGGCCGTTTTGATTTCAGGCCGTTTTAACTTGCTCTCAAATAAGTTTGAAAGGTCCCACTCTATTATTTTTAGAGGAGTGATATTTTTATCTCTTTTTCGGTGAAGCGGTTCATAACAAATTTCCCACGGCAGTATTTTTATTTGACAGCTGAGAAAAACAGAACAATAGCAAGAATTTCTAAGTAGAAATCAAGGTAAATTTAGTCTCATTTTATATCTTTCCCTCAGGCATTTTAGCCAAAAGTAAGCCTCGTTGATTGTACTCTGGATATTCCAGTTGACGTCTGCAAGTTTTTGTCCCAAATGCATTGGTACAATTTTCAAATGGATGCAAATGCGAAAGTGCAATATGGAACTCTGTTTTCAGCTACAAAAGCATTCTTTGCAAATATTTTTATCAAAAACATCTTCATTTCCCCTTTTTAATACATTTTATAACATATTCAGTTGACTTTGCATAAAGAAAAGCCTTAATTTTGCATATAAAATTTTGGCAAAAAATACAAATGGCCTCCATTTATATTTGCGGCGAACCCTTAAGCAGAACGTAGATAAAAGAGATAAAACACGCGTTAGCATTTTTTTATCAATTGCAGTGGCATCAAAATCCATGCCTAATAAATATATGTGTCATAACCATTTAAGTTCACGCTAAATTATATTCTTGGCCCGTACGAATATCCTAAGTGTATATTTTTTCCTACTTCATAAAAACACATTTGTCTTTTCTCGTAGAGGTTGAATTAAAATGAGAGAAATAGTCCTACATATGTAGGTAGAGTTATCCTTGTTCAAATACAATCGTGCTGACCGTAAATATGTATTGAACTTATCACATTAAAGCCCCTGTCTGTGTTCGTGAACATTTCCGGAACGCAAGACATTGATCTTAGACGACTATGTACACAAAAACTAGACTTTTATTCTCAAAGAAAAGCTTGAATTTGTCATTCCAATATTCCGTAATGCAAAATTAATGATAATGTATAGGCCTAACTTGATGAATAATTATGACTCGCAACATTTCGGACTCCAATTTGAATACCGCTCCTATACCACTCCTGCACGTGGGCGTATTTCACATGACCGAAATCTTATTTACATAATTTACTTTATACGGCAGATCAAGCGTTTCATGAAAAAGCCGCCGGTTGTCGGTTGATTTGTATTTTTATGCAACTCATCTTTCATAAGACTAAATCATGAAAGGTTATTCAAAGAATACACGTTAAAGAGCGATTCTTTTTACTCTAAATGCAGACCGTGGCTTGAATGTATACCATTTTTACCAGTTTTTGCTACGTATTTCGTTCCAGATAAGTATTTATTTCGACCATTGTCACGTGTAGTTTGATTTATATATTTTGACGACGAACGACTTCGTTCAAGTCACATGAATAAAACTTATGCTATGTTATGTTATTACAGTTACAGACTAGAATAATAATGATGCAATTCTTCGCGGATCTGCATCTTTGTTTCTTCTTCAAATTAAATGCAGAACAAATTGAAAGATTGATAGTGATGACGTCACACGCAAGTTCTGACTCCAACTTATTTTACTTTCAAATCTAATATTTAGCGATTTTCTTTGTTTCTTTTTTGCAACACGCCCATTTTTCAAATAGTGTTTTTTAACATTTTCTATTTTCGGACTTTTAGGAAAAGAAAGTAATCGATGAATAGCATGCACTTTTCATTTAATCTTCTTTTCAATGCAATTCCATGACAGCCATTCAAAAATATCCGTAAAATTTGAAGAATTTGAAAGACTAATGGATATTTGGCAGGTTTACGGTGTTCCAGATTGAAATAATGTTGACAGATGACGGATCGTGTTGCAGTAACAAAGTGAGATGATTCGTGCAGATAGCTAATTTTACATTATTTACTACAATTCGTGAATCGCTTCTGTCGGACCAAATATAGATCGACCAATTGAATCATTTATTTCAACCGGAATTTAAATCTTGATCTCCGTCAACCGTCAATAATCATTCGAGTATCCGCATAACTAGAAAGTACCTCGGACGTAAGTGTGGTAATTTTGGGTAATTTTATAGGCTTCTGTGTTACTTTGGTAAACACGCCTGCAGGATAAAAATAATTTTCTTTAATGCTAGCCGATCATCTATGTAGATCTTTTTGACATATCATAATATTACGACAAAACGTGTTTTGTTATTAAATTATTTTTATATGCCCAATTTCAATCTTTCGTTAATTTTGTTTTTCTCGACGTCATCTTTATGTTGGTGACGTCATATTAATCCTCCTACGACACGACGCGCTTTTATGACTGCGCCCTTATTATTCCCAAGGTTTATTTCGTACAATCGCCGAGGGTTCCCGATGAGAGAATCAGTCGATTGCTTACCGCCATCTTCTATTGTGACGGAAATACGAGATAAGACATATTTTCCAACTGGTCCCCAAGTTATAGAAACAATACTCTTTTACTTATTAATTTTGCTTGGTTGTTTTATTGCAGTGCATTGCGCTTGAGATGGGAGAGATGTGCAGACTTTGGCAGTGACATTTAAAAAATCGCATGTTACCTTTATTAGTGTCTCTGTATTTCAATTGGATTACAATCTATTGAATGTCTATGTCCATGTCGAGATGCAAAGATAAGGCCCCGGAGTGGTATGGTGAAATTAGACTGTCTTAAATCTAATAAGTGGATGGTGGTGTCTCTCTGAATAGTATGATATGCTTTGAAAAGATTTGGAGACCACCTGGTCGAACCAGTGTTTTGAACCTTTTACTTATCCAAAAGAAAAAAAGGGTTATCGAGAAGAAGTTATCGATTCGATACCCCTTGACTCGTGAAGAATTATGGAGGCATTCCTCACACATTGTCGAATAAAAACTATTTGGAAATAATTGCAATCCAATAAAATACAAAATTCTGATTGGTTTAATCACACTACGTGAGGAAATCCATTGCACTTTATTTCTGTATAAAATGCAATTTAGGTCTTTCGGGAAACCCCCGACTTTCGATCTGCAAGTCCTGTGTTGTAGGAACTCGAATTAACCAAGTTCCCGATCATCAATGCAACAATGATAGTTAATGTTTTATAAATAAAGATGTTTTCGAGAGAATTTACAATTACAAGCTAGCAGTTCTGATTCTGAGCCGACGAAAACTTAGAAAACAGCGAGTCGACGAAGACCATCAAGCAACCCTCTCAACTAAGACCGACCACGCCGTTTTCGTTTGAAAATACATATTAAATTGGCAGAAACAAGTTTTTTTGTCATAAGTACCTCTACGAATTTCCAAGTTGTCGTTTATTTGTGTATCGTTTGTTTTACTTTATGACATTTCACTTCGATTCACAATCTAAAAATAGATTGTGTAATCTATACGCGCAGAAAGTAGACTGTTTGGCCGAGTATTTATATAGTTTCTTCGATATAGAGGATTGCAATTATATGGGACGAGTGTCTTTTTCCCTGCGATTCTTGGGTATAAAGTACAATTGCCTTAGCATATGGCTTAAATATAACACCCTACGCCCTACGGGCATTATTTGCCATGTGCTAAGGCAATTGCACTTTATACCCCAATAATCGCAGGGAAAAAGACACTCATCCCTATAATAAATGTCCAGAACTTCTTTTCGGGACAATTAACACCGATTACCAATTCTATTTACTTTATTTAACATCATGATAGTTTTACAATCATAAAATTTAAACAAGAGGAATATATTATGATGTATCACAATAGTATTACTAGAAAATTATTTTAATCATTTTTCTTCCAAACTGTGACACGAACAAAGACAATGGTCACACAGACTCAAAATGGAGTATGGATAAAAAAATCAAAGACTCTTTTTTCAATATTACAAAATCTGTTAATACGGTTAGATACATCGAGAAATTGACATTCACCTCAATCAAAACCATTCTTAATCGTTCACCCAGCGCTCCATTCATTCATTCCAAACACTCACTCAAACCATTCAATGATTGAATGGGGTTTTACGCCGCTTTCAACATTATTTCAGTTATATCGCGGCGGCCGGAGCACCTAACAATGGATTCCTGGTATTTCTCACGCCAGTACTACCATTACATCCTTTCCTAGCCTCCGACTGCTATTTCACATAGGTTTACGATTATCTACCCATTGGTGAAAGACAAACGTCGGAAAGGATATTTGCCGCCACCGGGGATCCAAACCATTCAAAAACGCTCAAACCCATTGAAAAATAAAGAATAAAAAATGTCATTCAAAATAAATTTTAGCGATTTCACTGACAAATTTCAAATTGTGAGCGTCTATTAGGTTCTTGGAGAAATAGGAAGCTATCTAAAGAACTTGTTTGAATATTTTATTAAAGAGAGGTAATCCAATGACATTGGATTATCTCCCATTAAATTCACTCAAAATTCGCTCCACACACTCATTCATTTTCAATCCTAAATTATTCCAAAATCATTCACCATATCAATTTCACGATGTTGTTAAATGTATGTATTTTTCCTTTCTATATGTTTATATCAAAACATGTACAAATATACATGTACTGAGTTCCAAAAGAAAGCTGCACTTTCACTTTTTGATTTTCCATATTTTTCACAAAGAAGGAGGAACTCTTGCATGTAAAAGCAATTGCATATTATAGTTATGACCCTCTATAAACAAGTCATACATTCCGATTTCGATAAAGCGGTGTATGGTGGACACATGTTCAGCGTAAGATGGTGTTGAGACTTGCACTCATATTTTTTTCTATTAAGATCTATTTGCTTATATACATTTCTGAGTTTTACTAGCGACTCCCTTTCATTTACAAACAACAGTCAGAGTTTGTATGCAGACTATTCATCTGCGTCAACGTTTTAATTCGCTACGTTGATTTGACAGCAACGTCGAATCAAACAGTGCAATGGTGTTCTGAAATATTTGTCGATACTTAACAGAGGACACGCAAGCGGGTGCATAAGATCTCTTTTTGAAAATAAAAGCAAGCTTAATTTTTTGTAGAGCGGTTTTCGCCTGGGGTTAACACTCCTCAAAACTCCCAAGCGGCCACTTGCCTTTTTGGTCATATGTCATAAATGCCGCATGGTTTCATTCCGTTTTTGCTTATATAATGCAGACAAATCATTTATGAAGTCAATAAGAGAAAAAACAGTGAAATAATTCAACAAGAAATGTTTAAAAATTAAACGAAAATAGGAGTAACCTCGATTTCAAAGTTAACATTGGTGGGTGGGGTATTTTTGACATTTCTTGATAGGATAAGGATTGTGTACAAAGTTGCGGCATTTTTTTATTATTTTCAGAAGTCCTCAGACGTTGTACCACTGATATCAGTACAAAACATTGATAGGATTTGCGTTTTTCATGTGTCGAAAAATTCAAATTTCTCTAAAAATTGTCATTTTTGTGACTTTTGAATTTGAGGGTACATGCATTTAATTCCGTCTTACGAACTTACTGATGCATGATTTTACAAAACAAACGGATAGGACGATGCTTGAATGGCCACTCTTTCGAAAGACAAAGTTGGCATTTAAAAATAAAAGCGAAAAATGTGTGAAAAATGGTGAAAGGTAAGGTTGCCGCTTAGAACTTTTGAGTAGTGTATTTTTGCCCAATCAAAAAATTTGTAGATCAAACAACGTTGCAATTCAGATGTGCATTTATTCCAAGGTAGGGCACAAAAAAATGGAACTGAATGCGATTCCAGAATATATTTTCAACTGCACAAGTAAATCACTATTCCTGTTTTGAAGGACAATTTCTAAAGGTCGTTTACTATATACATGTATTAAGATAAAACTGCATTTTTTGTGCAAGCTGACCCTTTTCTATATCTCTTAAAAAAAAGGAGGGATATTCCGTATTCAGGATGACAATGGTTAAAACCATCTGAGTAGGAATTGGAAAGTACCACTTTATCAAAATTTTAACCCTTTGATGTTTAATTCCTGCTTTTTACGTGCCTGTGATTTTATGATTGAGAAAACATTGTGAAAAAAGAAGAATTTGCTTCTGACAAGCATTTTTTTCTTTTTTCACACTATTTTCTACCCTACTAAATGGTTATTTTTCAATTCAAATCCACTTTAACATATGATTTACAAAACCTTTGAATTTGGACAGGTCTAAAATTTTGTAAAACAGGAACGGGTTAAAAGACGATCGCGATAGTTATAAATATCATGGAAATGTAGTCAACACATGTATTATGACTGTTCTCGTCAAGATAGATCAAACTATCTATATATTGTTGATTGATTGAATGGAGTTTTACGCCGCTTTCAACATTTTTTTCAGTTATATCGCGGTGACCTGAGCACATAACAATGGTTTCCTTGTTTTATCTCACCAGTACAACCACCACATCCTTTCCTAGCCTCCAGCTGCTATCTAACATTGGTCTATGATTATCAACTCATTGGTGAGAGACGAAAAGTCGGAAAGAATGAGCGCCGCCGTCGGGGATCGAACCCGGGACCACCAGACTGACAGTCCGACGCGCTACCAACTGCGCTATGAGGACGGATCAATAAATTGTTAAACCCTGATCAAATCTCTTCGGTTCAGGTATTGCACGAAATTTACTAGGTGTACCCCCTACCCATACCACCTTCAATCCTTGCAGATACGATCACATCGGTAGAGGAAACCTAGCAAAATATCAATCACTTTTAATTTTAATAATCAGCAATTAGCAAGGTTTTTTTATTGTACTTTTTTTTGGAAAAAAGAAAAAATAATTCAAGGCGCGTACACCGACACCCTGAGTAGATAATTTAGTGTTTCCAAGGCCTCCTTCAGTTCAGGAAATAATACTATCGTTGAGGGGCAGTGTTTCCGCATTTCCCTGTTTTAACGGTTTATTGTTAGGAAAGACAATAAGGTTATAGATCTATACTGTCCTTGAAACACTTGACTTTTTTTTTTTATCTCGATAAGATAAATTTTGTTAAAGGGAGTTAAAATCGCTTTCAACAAAATTTTGACAATATCTTACGTTTAATCAAATGAATATGTGAAAGATGCCGTATGTATGGTTACAATTGATAACATCCTGAAATTGACAAAGTAAGAAACTTGGAATGAATATGTAATGAATTTAAATGGGTGGGAGGATTGAGTTTTGAATTAAATTAAAGGGAGGTAACACATAATCGATAATTGCGTTCACGATGAACGCAATATGCGATGTATATCACTTCCCTTTAAATATATGCATGCACACGTTTTTTAGAAAGTTTTCAATACCTTTCTATATCTTCACGAACCAATCACACTCTTCTATATTAAAGAAATTTATAACCATAAAAGATTTTTTTTCGGAGGAGGGGAAGGGGGGGGGGGGGGGGGCTCGGTTTGAATAAGGTTGTATGTATCAAGCTTTTTATACCCCGCATCGATAGATCGGGCCATATTGTTTTTGCCCTGTCTGTGTGTCCATTAGTCCGAAAAAAAATTAACATCGGCCATAACTTTTGAATGGTAAGTGATTTGGCGTTCATGTTTAACACTAGTAATGCCTGGGACAAGACCTCTCTGATGGTACCACTGTCAGGGCCATCTGTCAATGTCATCGTTTTCAAGCTCAAATATGTAGGAATTTTAGACTTCATTAACCCAAGAAATGCCATGGATTTCAGTATTGAATTAAGGATTGCTGTAGATTACATAGAGGATAATCGTTTGTTTCAGTGTAAGATCTATTTATATTTCATTGGGTGGACAACAAAAGCTATATTTTCACGAGAAAATATAGCTTTTGTTGTTCACGAAATGAAATATTAATCGATCTTACACGAAAAACAAACGATTATTCTATTTCTTTAATGCAAAAATGAGACAAAAAGTGAAATTTCTAGGACAATTTTTCGTAAAGCGCGTCATTTTGCACGTGATTGCTATGCAACGTTCATTGTGACGTCACTTATTTCGCCCCGCATGGATGACGTCAGATAGGTTTAAATCCACAAAAGCAGGGTATAAAATTTTGATAATTTCACTGCTTTTGCGGTGAGGTAATCAAGTGATAATCTACCGTTATTTCTCGATAAACCACCGAAAAGCATTAAAGAAATCAAACTACTGTATCTGAAGAATTGCAGTGGAGGGGGCAATGGTGTTTCATAGTTTCATAGTTTTAGTTATTTTGAAGCTTGAAGGTTTTAGTGATTGATTAGAATGAATGAACGGAGAGCTAATTGAGCGAATGGGAATGACTTTCACCAGAATGAGTGTCATTTTCACGATCTTCTTAACTGTATGTGACAAGCGTAAGCATTTGCTGTGATAATCAAGCACGGGTTCAGTGGAATCAAGGGGTATTTTCTATATTGCATGAAGCTTGTCTTTCAGAGGCGGCGTGTCCTACGTCAAGTTACATCGTGAAATTGACATTCACCTCGATCAAAACCATTTTTTATCGCTCACTCTGTGCTTCATTTATTCCTTTCAAACACTCACTGAAATCATTCAAAACACTTCAAAATCGTTAAAAACAATTCGAAATATAATGTACTTCAAAAAGATCCGCATTTCGTTGCAAATATTATATCATTCCATCATTTTGGCTGGTGTAGATTTCAAAGCGTCTGATTGGACCCTGAAGACACACAGATAGTACGATTCGTATATTTTTTTATAAAGGGGAGTAATAAGACATCGCTTATTTGGTCCAATTAGATAAAACTACCGATATTGGATTACCTCCCTTTAAATTCATTCAAAACTCGCTTCCCCCACTCATTACATTTCATTCGGAAATCATTCCACAATTATTCACCTTGTCATTTTCCTGATGTTTCACTGTTTCTTTCATAATTATGACAGAATTTCAACAAGGGAAAAGAAATTTACAAATGTAAACGTCCATACAAAGGACACGTTCAGCATCACGAATTACGTTCCACCAAGAGGATGGCATCTTCGCAAGCCAAAGGTTTTAACTCCACTATGTTCCTTACGAACGTTCGTAAGGAACATAGTGGAGTTAGAACCCTTGGCATGCAAAGATTAGAGGATGGCTCACAACTGGTTTTACCTTGGCTATACAAAAGCGAAACTCGACTGGCGACTTTTATCCCTTGTAAGATCATGATGACGTCGTATTTGAGGTGCCACCGATTTAAAAAAAAAACTATTTCCAAAAACGAAAGCTCAAACCCGGTTTTACGTGACTGCTCCACAAACAAATGAGCGAAGACGCCAAAATAGATCAATAAACTACATAAACTTGTGAGGAAATAGCTTTTTTGTGACGATCTATCTATAATTTTTTCTTGTATTGTAATCAAGCAAATAAATAAGATTGTAACTAGAAATAAGTTCCTTGAAATGAAAAGGAAAATTACGAACACACCCTTTATATACGAAAGACCTACCTACTTAGAAACAATCGTGAAATTGGCTATCAACCAAACCCCAATGCAGTCAAATCCATCGCTATAGGCCCTACTTCAACCATTCCTACCACTTCGTAAAAACGTTTAAATGTCCCGACAGCCTTCGTAACGGCCCAAAATTTCCACAATTGCATTAGCTAGCGTGAATTTTGTATTGTCTGGTTGGCGAGAGAAGACGACCAAAAGACGACCAAAAGACGACCAAATCTATTTATAGAATAAGTGCCAATATTTTATCATAAAGGGGATGGGAGGAGGTGTGTGTGTGTGGAGGCGGGGAGGGGAGGGCGGTATTAGAATATTGATAATTTCGTTTGAATGAAATAAGCGATATTCTTTTGCCTCCCTTCGTTATGTCATTTCAAATACGCTTACCTCACTCATTATTCAATATTACTTTAAAATAACACACACTGACTGTTTCTCGATGTTCTCACAGTTAACAATATCGTGAAATTGACCCGATGGGTAATTTTGGAATGATTCTGGAATGAAATTGAATGAGTGTGTGAACCGAGTTTTGAGTGAAATTAAAGGGATGTAATCCCATATCGCTAATTTTGTTCATCTTGAGCAAAATAAGCGATATTGACTTACCTCCCTTTAATTTTTTTTTCGTTTTTTTTTGAGTTTGTCTTCTAGGACTAACCAGACACATTAACATTGACATCAGCTAATTAAATCGTTGAATGGATAAACTTAAATGGGACATCAGCTTGAGGCCAGGCAATTCTGCTATAGTAGTACTGCTGTTAGAAATACAGTCAAAAACACCGTGAATTTGACAAGATGAATGATTTAATTCGAATATCGCTAATTTTGTTCTAGGTTCAAATTAAGCCGCACCCTGGCACGCCAATAATTGGAGGGGGTGGAAGGTTTAATAAAAATTTCACGAATAATACATAAAGATGGTCACCAAGAACCATTTTTGCCAAGTTTGGTTGAAATCTTCCCATTTGGCTACTGAGGAGAAGATGTTTAAATATTTCAAGGTCAAAATAAGCTCTGCCTTACAACGCCCATATTTTGGTATAAATCAAATTCCAGTTTTAAAGAGGATCACCCAAGGAGCATTCCGGCAAAATTTTATTGAAATAGGCCCAGCGGTTTTGGAGCAGAGGAAACTTGAAGAATGTTTGCGACGCACTGACGCTCGACACATGAAGGATGACGAACGACAGACTCAAGAAAATCCTTAAAGCTTCCCTTGAACACCTTGTGCTCAGGTGAGCTGATAAAAGGAGTGACAAGGAATGATAGTGATAAATGGAATTGTCACACAAACAAACTGACTCTCTTAAAGCTTGACACACTTTAACCCGTGGGAATCTCGTGAAACTTGTCTATTACGTTTGAGGTCTTGTGATGTGGTGGTTCTAAATGGTGGCTTACGTCATTTATTTCTTCTTCTTTTTATATTATTAGTTTTTCCTTTTTTTCAAAATACTTTAATTCCTTTTATAGGTTGGCTGTTTTTGGAGAAAACCCGAGGTTTTGGCATCACACTGGTGTCGTTTGCGTCGGTGTTGGCGTAGGCGTTGGAGTTTTTGTTTGCGTTTGTTGAGGCGCTAGCGTGACAACTTCAACCCTAGTCATAACTTTGTTGTTATTGAAGATAAATATGTTTTCATCATCACAAAAGCTATCAAAGGATGACTCTGAAAGCAATTTGTAAGTTATGTCTACCTCTAGATTTGTTTTAAAATTATCCAGCACTAGCTGCAGAGCGATGGCACTCGGAGGCTAACCTCTTTTTTTATCATAATGGCATGAATGTTGCATATTTTTCTTTGTAGTTACAGTAGGTTACATCCTGACATTGAAAATCGCTTTGATCAAATTCACCCAAACAATCACTCAAATCAATCAAAACCGCTCCAAAATTAATTGAAAACGTTTCGAAATCGTAAAAGAATGTTGGAGACAAACGTTGAAAAGGATACGTGCCGCCGTCGAGGATCGAACTTACATCCCGTGGAGATTGAGAGTCTAACGCACTACCAACTCCTCTATGGCGGCGACTAAAAACGGGTTAAGAGTTCACAAGTACAGTTAACAATATCGTGAAATTGACAAGATGAATGATTTTGGAAAGATTTAGGAATAAAATTGAATGAGTGTGTGGAGCGAGTTTCGGGTGAGTTTAATGGGAGGTAATCCTATATCCAAAATTTTGTTCAGGATAAATAAAATTAGCGATATTGATTATCCCCTTTAATAAAATATGCATACAAGTTCTATTAATAGCTTTCTATTTTTTCAAGAACATATGAGACGCTTGAAATTAGAAGTATGTCAGTAAAATCGCGATTTTTCTTTTTCAAAATTTATTTGAATGACGTTGTTGATTCTATATTTTTCAATGGATTTGAGCGTTTTTGAATGGTTTGAGTGAGTGTTTAGAATGAATGATTGGAGCACTGAGTGAGCGATTTAGAATGGTTTTGATTGAGATGAATGTCAATTTCACGATGTAAATAACTATAATCACAAGAT
Source organism: Fragum whitleyi (assembly GCA_948146395.1). Classification (NCBI taxonomy): domain Eukaryota; kingdom Metazoa; phylum Mollusca; class Bivalvia; order Cardiida; family Cardiidae; genus Fragum; species Fragum whitleyi. Next base: position 28,214,807 of record OX411551.1, on the reverse strand, counting down.
CTCGATTTAAGGTTCATGTAAAGTGTTTGAGACCCAATTTTAGGGGTATTCATTTGCCAAGAAAAAACAGTATGTCCAGGAATATTATATATCAAAATAAAGCTATTTATGAGCACAAGCAGTTGAAAAAATAAGACTGTTATAAATATAGCGGTATAGCCAAAACATTGTGGAAAAGGGTCATTTTGTACAGAACAAGCAACTGCAAGACTGTTGGATAAAATTGGCTCATATTTTAACAAAGTCTAGCCTAAAGTACCATCCAGGTAGTGCCACAACCATTGGTATAAAACTCAGGCCCAAAACGTAGTTATGCAAGCAATTTATTTTGACTTATTTTTATAAACACATATGTCATATATGTCATTCTAATTTTGTAAACGTGTAGATTTTTTAGGGTATGGTGTGTTATCACAACATGAATAGACATTTATTGTTTATATACCTGTAAGGTTGTTTAGCAATATATCAATTTCTATTTTACAGAATGATAAATATATAGTAATATTACAGATCATTGAATTAAAAAAACTATAATTTGAAATAAATCGCAGAAAATATTTCACAATATTATGGTGTGATGTTGCACCATACCTTACATCTATTTTGAAAACAGACCAAACCGGTTTGACATGTATGTTGACAAAATAAATGGAAATTGATTGTTTCAAAAGAGCCTTTTGAGACTGAGTTTTATATCTAAGGTTGTAGCACTACCTGGATGGTACTTCAGACTGTATTTTGTTAAAATATGGGACAATTTTATGCAAGCGTCATGCAGTTGCTTGTTCTGTACAAAATGACCCTTTTCCACAATGTTTTGGCTATATTGCTATAGCAATGGCGGTCTTATGTTGCCTAACTCCTTGTGCTCACGAATAGCTTCATTTTGATATATAATATACCTGGACATACTGTTTTTTCTTGGCTAATGAAGTGCCCTAAATATTGGGTCTGAAACACTTTACATGAACCTTAAGGGTTTTGAGTGCGTCAGGCTCTCAAAGAGTCAGGCCGATTGTTTCATTATTGATTGACTTCGCGGACAGAGCGGACCTTGTTAGTGTATAAAATAGATACAAACTGATTAGTGAAATAATTGAACAAATATTTACCGCTTAATTGGGAGGAAATCGTGTTAATAAGTTTTTATTTTTGTTCAAATATAAAACATACGAGTATTTACAGAGATAAGTATTTAATGTTTTCATTTTGTGCTTAACGCTTATGGGGTATGGTAGTTTCAGCAAAAAGAAACTAGTCAGAAAGGTAATCAATTTATTATATTTGATTTATTGTATTTGCGATTTCTTCTTATAATTCTTTATTTTTTTTCTTTTGTTTCCTGTATAAAGAAAATCTTTGTGATTCGGTTGCAGATTCTTCCATTTATTCAGATTTTTTTTATTGCAAAACGGAATAACTTGAGCACTACATTTTATTTGTTACAAGATAGTCCAAGAAAGAAAATATTTGTTTAGAATGCATTAGTTAGGGATCCGGGACTTTGCTTGAACATTCAATTTTAAAGTTTAACCCTTTGCTATTTTACACAATTTTAGACCTGTCCAAATTCAAAGGTTTTGCAGACGAGAATTTAAAGTGCATTTAATTTGAAAAGTAACTATTCAGTAGGGTAGAAATAATAGTGTGGAAAAAGAAGAAATTGCTTGTCAGAAGCATTTTTTTTTTCTTTTTTCACAATGTTTTCCAAATCATAAAATCACAGGCACGTAAAAAGCAGGAATTAAACAGTAAAGGGTTAAGATATATAATGTATAGAAAATACCAGTGTTATTGGTTACCGGGGGGGGGGGGGGCGTTTTACTGAACTTCATACGAAAACAAAAATCGTAAGTCAAAATCACAATTCGTAGCTTGTGTTTTCATTCATTGTTAGAAGACGATTCTAATGAGATGATGCATGACAGAATTCCATAATTCAATAACTTCTGTAGAAGCAACTTTAATTTTTGACTTACGCAAAACATGATCGTGAGATGTCAAGTAAATCAGGCCCCAGGCACCTAAACGTTTACTTTGCACAAACGTTTAACTTGTCTACCTTATTTTGTTTGAATTAGGGTCAAAACAAAAAAGTTTGCACGGTTCGTGCATCCGATCTATTCTTTCAAATAGAGCCATTCTAAGCATAATAGCTCAGTTACGTTTAAAATTGTCTTTATTAGCTCTAGTCACGATTTATCAGTCGTCGCCAGACAATATGCTTTTTCTGAATTATCTTTTGTTGACGCAATGAAAATGTAAAATACTCCATTACTTAAATTATCGAGTTGGGAATTGTTTCAATTTACTTTAGACAATTTTGTGCATGCAAACATTTACAGACAATCAAAACAATTGTCGATGCTTTATAAATACGATCTATAATCCAGTTCTGCGTTCTTGATGATAAAACGGTGCAAAATCCTTTTTTAATTAAAACCCGCTTTAGACGCAAGTGCACCTGCAGGCGAGGTATAATTTGCAAACGGTTTTTTACCGTTTTGTCTTCCTGAACGGAGGAGAGGCAAACCTACATAAATAACAATAACATTGAAAACAGACTTACAATAGATTTTTTTTAAAAAAAGAAGAAAATAATGCAAAACTTCTTTTCATAAAACAAGTAGCGATTTTTTATTTCCAAAATAAATTATATGCTTTGTACCCGATTTGTAACCATCTTCCCACAATCCCGAATTATTATGCACTTAAGATAATACAGTTGCAAGCAATTTCTCTTTTTTTCCCGATGTTTTTACCATATTTTTCTCTTTTCAATTCTAAGGCACTTTTTATAAACGGGTTTAAATTCTTTTAGTTAAGATGAGTCTAAAATTGTTCGATTTGTGTTGTATGGGTAAGACAGCTGAAATTACCAACGGGCGTCACTAAGGCGGGGTTTTCTGGATACCGGATTACATATATGAATAATGTAATACAGGTGGGCTTATAAATATTTGAGTGCGTTTAAGAAATTGGTCTGAGCGTGTGTTTTCAACAATTTGAAATGTGCGCAAGAAATAGCCTCTGGTCAGTCTGCGCATCTGAACAGTCTGACCAGAGTCTTTACTACGCGATTTGTACATAGATGCGGCCTCAAGGCATCTTTAAATAGTCATGAAATCTTCTTTTTGCACTGAGTGGCTGCAAAGCCTGCTCAATCTTTGCAACTAATGCACGTCTCAAATTGGTTTAACGTCCTTAAGAAATCATAAGCAGACTTGCCCTGCGTTCAAGTTGAAAACCATAAGAAATTTTAATAGGGGGTAATAGAAAACACCTAAATGCCTTCAAGCTTATTGCCTTCCCCACCCCCTTTATCTATTAATAAGTTTCGGTCTTCACGGTCCAATTTTGAGTGTGTTGTGCGTCTATTTCACGATATAATTATCTGCGGCGACCTCGGAGGTTGTCCGATAACCAATAATTGACCTCGGTAATCCTCAGTAATGGGGACGAGTCCATATAGCTGCAGAATGTCAATACATGCATTTATACTAAACCCATGTCGTTTTCTCTAGAAAAATAACTAGTAATTTCTTCGATCTGGCGAAAACCTATCTCAGATAGATCCGTGACAAGTATCCCGCAACCGACAGTACAGTATTTCTTTAAGGCCCCTGTCACAACAGACTCAAATTAACGCTTATATTAATCGCTACACAATGTCAAACGGGCATTTATACTAAAATCATGCTTTGCTCTCTGGAAAAATAACTAGTAATTTCTTCGATCTGGCGAAAACCTATCTCAGATAGATCCGTGACAAGTAACTCGCAACCGACAGTACAGTATTTCGTTCTGAGCCCTGTCACAACAGACTCAAATTCAAGAACATTACGTCATTCTCCGTCGCGTAGCATGCACAAAATTTGAATACATCCGCAATCTCTACATACTTTTGAAAACAACTGGAACGTTTTTTATTGATTAGAAATGACATTAAAGACTATCAAAATGGCTTTGTTTATATATAACGTTTGAGGGGACTCAACCTGACTCAATTTTAATACGGTTCAGTATGCATACGTGTTACTCGTCTCGAATTCAGGTCAGTTAGAAACAAGTTAAAATTCCAGAAGAAACTTTTATTTGTTGAGTTTGCTATTCGTCGTCACGAATAGCGATATGTATATAACCGGGATTTTCAAGCTCATCTGCATAAATATTATACTATCTAGGTTGCAAATTACACTTAATGATTCATCCTTTGTGGGCGATAAAACATCGTAACTTCAGCTTTAATAAGCTGAAGTTACGAGATTTGGGTCGCCAACCGACGAGATAAATATTAATTGTTTCACATCATATATAAAGGTTTATATATCTTTTAAACATAACGCATATAACAGTGCTGCAAAAGAAACTCAATATAACGTGCATCCGGATTAATGAAATAATTTAGACTAGACAAAAATGATTTCCAGGTTTGTCGATATTTTTCTTGACATTTGTGTTTATTTCTTCAAAAGTCTAGACTATTGTTTCCAGATCCTAGTCTAAATCAAAGTACTGAAAGTACTGATAAGTTGGAATGCGTTCAAGAGATGGTGACCTCAAACCCTCAAACCACTAACGAAGCTGACGCCCCCCCCCCCCCCCCCCCCCCCAGGTGATCACATTATACGTATCGTCTTTTGATGGGCGTATATTAATCAATGTATTTGAACAACGAGGGGCGCTTAAAACCCTGAATCGCAATACAGGCCTGAATCTGATGAAAGAAATGATAAAAAGGAAGAAATGAGAGAACAAAATTCTGCAATAGAAAACCAAGAAAATATATTGGTGCTTACTTTAAATCAATGCACATGTAGAAGATATGATTACCATGCGCGAATCGGGGAGAAAAGAGCATTATTGTTCATGAGTATTGTAGGTATTCCGGTGGGACCTGAGGCCTCTTTCAAAAAGAAAAGTCGTACGATTAATCTTATGATTATCGTACCATTATATTTAGGATGGTTGTAAATGGCTTCCACAAAAAATCTTTGAAAATCATTGACAATTTGGTCATCGTAAAATTGATCTTTTGAATCTGCACGTGCAGATCATCTGGTATAAACTTACACGTTAGTGGGTAAACTGTCCCCTAAATTACAGAACATAAAATAACCATACTGACCAAAAGAATGTCTACTTGTATATCCAGATACAATTATTCATTATTTGTATCGCTGCGCTGCCGCGCCGGATGTGTGAAACATTACAAGACTAATTGAACCTGATACCTCTTGGTAAAATGAGCATGATCACATGTACCAAGTTCCGGGTGAATGTTTCGAGGTCTTAACTTTTAATCTTTTTATCATTATCATTATATTCAATTATTATTGTGGTTTGTGTAAAAATGTTAACTTTTATTCTCACACTGAATTCTACAAAAGGATAGATGCAATAACAGAGACCCTAATTTTGTTTCTCAATGACTATTACTTTTTTTCTTGTTTTCAATATTGGTTCATAATTACTTTTATCTGTGAAGCTTTGCGTAAGAATGGAACGTATTGTAACAAAATTCGGTTATCCCATTCTAACGCTTGCTTATAAAAGTATTTATAATCAATCTTTCATGCGTAAGTTGTCGTTGTCGTAGCAGTGTTACTTTATATAAAACTTCGATACATTGAAGTTTCGTTTCTTTACTAAAGACTTATTCACTGTTTGAAAAAAAGGTTCACACTTTGCGTTTACCTACAGGAAATACTCCCATTTTAATTGTTTGATGATTGTAAATGATATTGTGTTGACCGAAAATACTGGAATTTTCAAATAGGTTTCGCCTGTAGAATCGAACAACGGAGTCTTTACTGAGACAACTTTTTAGCTCACCTGAGCACGAAGTGCTCAAGGTGAGCTTTTGTGGTCGTATGATGTCCGGCGTCCGTCGTCCGTCGTCAGTCGTCCGTCGTGCGGCGTCAACATTTACCTTGTAGACACTCTAGAGGCCATGTTTTTTTCTCAATCATCCTGAAAATTGGTCAGAATGATTATCTTGATAAAATCTCGGCCAAGTTCGAAATTGGGTCAAGTGGGGTCAAAAATGAGGTCACAGGGTCAAATCAAAGGAAAACCTTGTAGACACTCTAGAGGCCATGTTTTTTGCTCAATCATCCTGAAAATTAGTCAGAATGATTATCTTCATAAAATCTCGGTCAAGTTCGAAATTGGGTCAAGTGGGGTCAAAAATGAGGTCACAGGGTCAAATCTAAGGAAAACCTCGTAGACACTCTAGAGGCCATGTTTTTGCTCAATCATCCTGAAAATTGGTTTGAATGATTAATTGGATAAAATCTGGGTCAAGTTCGAAAATGGGTCAAGTGGGGTCAAAAATGAGGTCATAGGGTCAAATCTGAGAAAAACCTTGTAGACACTCTAGAAGCCATGTTTTTCTCTCAATCATCCTGAAAATTGGTCAAAATGATTATCTTGATAAAAACTCGGTCAAGTTCGAAATTGGGTCAAGTGGGGTCAAAAATGAGGTCACAGTGTCAAATCTAAGGAAACCTTGTAGACACTCTAGAAGTCATATTTTTCTCTCAATCATCCTGAAAATTGGTCAAAATGATTATCTTGATAAAAACTCGGTCAAGTTCGAAATTGGGTCAAGTGGGGTCAAAAATGAGGTCACAGGGTCAAATCTAAGGAAAACCTTGTAGACACTCTAGAGACCATGTTTTTGGCTCAATCATCCTAAAAATTGGTCAGAATGATTATCTTGATAAACTCTCGGTCAAGTTCGAAATTGGGTCAAGTGGGGTCAAAAATGAGGTCACAGGGTCAAATCTAAGGAAAACCTTGTAGACACTCTTGAGGCCATGTTTTTTGCTCAATCATCCTGAAAATTGGTCAAAATGATTAATTGGATAAAATCTGGGTCAAGTTCGAAAATGGGTCAAGTGGGGTCAAAAATGAGGTCACAGGGTCAAATCTGAGAAAAACCTTGTAGACACTCTAGAAGCCATGTTTTTTGCTCAATCATCCTGAAAATTAGTCAGAATGATTATCTTCATAAAATCTCGGTCAAGTTCAAAATTGGGTCAAGTGGGGTCAAAAATGAGGTCAAGGGAGCAAATCTAAGAAAAACCTTGTAGACACTCTAGAAGACATATTTTTCTCTCAATCATCCTGAAAATTGGTCAAAATGATTTATCTTGATAAAAACTCGGTCAAGTTCAAAATTGGGTCAAGTGGGGTCAAAAATGAGGTCAAGGGATCAAATCTTAGAAATGCCTTGTAGACACTCTAGAAGACATATTTTTCTCTCAATCATCCTGAAAATTGGTCAAAATGATTATCTTGATAAAAACTCGGTCAAGTTCGAAATTGGGTCAAGTGGGGTCAAAAATGAGGTCACAGGGTCAAATCTAAGGAAAACCTTGTAGACACTCTAGAGGCCATGTTTTTTGCTCAATCATCCTAAAAATTGGTCAGAATGATTATCTTGATAAACTCTCGGTCAAGTTCGAAATTGGGTCAAGTGGGGTCAAAAATGAGGTCACAGGTTCAAATCTAAGGAAAACCTTGTAGACACTCTAGAGGCCATGTTTTTTGCTCAATCATCCTGAAAATTGGTCAGAATGATTATCTTGATAAAAACTCGGTCAACTTCAAAATTGGGTCAAGTGGGGTCAAAAATGAGGTCAAGGGATCAAATCTAAGAAATACCTTGTAGACAGTGTAGAGGCAATATTTTTTAACTCAATCATCCTGAAAATTGGTCAGAATGATTATCTTGATAAAATCTCGGTCAAGTTCAAAATTGGGTCAAGTGGAGTCAAAAATGAGGTCAAGGGAGCAAATCTAAGAAAAACCTTGTAGACACTCTAGAAGACATATTTTTCTCTCAATTATCCTGAAAATTGGTCAAAATGATTATTTTGATAAAAACTCGGTCAAGTTCGAAATTGGGTCAAGTGGGGTCAAAAATGAGGTCAAGGGGTCAAATCTTAGAAAAACCTTGAAGACACTCTAGAAGCCATATTTCTTCCTCAATCATCCCAGAAATTGGTCAGAATTATTATCTTGATAAAATCTCGGTCAAGTTTGAAATTGGGTCAAGTGGGGTCAAAATTGAGGTCACGGAGTCAAATCTTGGAAAAACCTTGTAGACACTATAGAAGCCGTTTTTTTTACTTAATCATCCTGAAAATTGGTCAGAATCTCTGCATAAGTGAAATCTAGTTCAAGTTCAAAATTGGGTCAAGTAGGGTCAAAAATGAGGTCACAGGGTCAAATCTAAGAAAAACCTTGTAGACACTCTAGAGGCCATATTTTTCTCTCAATCATCCTGAAAATTGGTCAAAATGATTATCTTGATAAAAACTCGGTCAAGTTCAAAATTGGGTCAAGTGGGGTCAAAAATGAGGTCAAGGGATCAAATCTAAGAAATACCTTGTAGACAGTGTAGAGGCAATATTTTTTACTCAATCATCCTGAAAATTGGTCAGAATGATTAATTGGATAAAATCTCGGTCAAGTTTGAAATTGGGTCAAGTGGGGTCAAAAATGAGGTCAGGGGGTCAAACCTTAGAAAAACCTTGAAGACACTCTAGAAGCCATATTTTTTAGCTTCACTGGCCGATGGCGGTGTGTCCGTCTAGCGTGCGTCTGTCCGTCTGTGCATGTGTGCGTGCGTAAACTTTTTCTTTAAACATCTTCTCCTCCAAAACCTATGGGCGGATTTTGATTAAACTTGGTAGAAATGTTCCTTGGGTGACCCTCTTCTAAAATTGGTAAAGAAATTTTGATTGACCCCCAAATATGGGCTTGGCAGGGCGTGGCATTTTTTCACTTTGAAATCTTTAAAAATTTTCTCCTCCCAAACCGTTGGGCCAATTTCAATGAAACTTGGCATGAATGTTTCTTGGGTGACCCTTTACCTAAATTGTTCAAGAAATTTTGATTGACCCCCAAATATGGGCGTGAAAGGCCGGGGCTTATTTTGAGCCCAAAATCTTTGAATGACATCTCCTCCTGAACCACTGGGCCGATTTCAACCAAACTTTACCAAAATGTTCCCGGAGTGACCCTTTACCTAAATTGTTCAAGAAATTTTGATTGACCCCAAATATGGGCGTTGCAGGGCGGGGCTTATTTTGAGCCCGAAATCTTTGAATGACATCTCCTCCTGAACCAATGGGCCGATTTCAACCAAACTTTACCAAAATGTTCCTGGGGTAACCCTTTTAAAAAATTGTTCCTGAAATTTTGGTTGGCCCCCAAATATGGGCGTGGCAGGGCAGGGCTTATCTGAGCCCGAAATCTTTGAACGACATTTCCTCCTGAACCATTGGGCCGATTATAATGAAACTTTACCAGAGTGTTCCTTGGGAGACCCTTTCCAAAAGTTGCTCTCAAAATTTTGATTGGCCCATAAATATGGGTGTGGCAGGGTGGGGCTTATTTTGAGCCCGAATTCTTTGAAGGACATCACCTCCTGAATCACTGGGCTGATTTCAATGAAATTTTACCAGAATGTTCCTTCTGTGACCCTTTTCAAAAATTGTATGCGAAATATTAATTAGCCCTTAAATATTGGCATGTCAGGGTGTGGCTTATTTTGAGCCCAAAATCTTTAATCTTAGAAAAACTGTGTAGAATCTCAAGAGGCCATAGTTGTTGCCCAGTCACCCAAAAAGTTGCTTAGGTTGATTTTCTTTATGAAATCTCAGTCTGGTTTAAATTTGGTCAAGTTTGGTTTAACACTAGGTTGAGAGGTAAGATCTTAAGACAGTTAACTCAGGTGAGCGATTTAGGGCCACTATGGCCCTCTTGTTTTATTTAGATACGTATGATGAAACAATTCTAGTTAATCTTTATTTTGTGCCTCCCTAAAACAAGTAAAGTTAAGCAATCGTTTTAAGCCATGCTCAAAAAAGGGTTAGTTCCTACGATAGACATAACAATTTAATTCCACTATATTCTGCGACTATTGCACGATTATCGTAGAGCTAAATCAAACTACAAAATGATTGTGCATCCATTTTTTCCGGTATATTTTTTCACTATATTTACTTGGAAAATTGGCATGTTTAAAGCTTAATAATCGGAAAACCCTCTGCTAGAGTAACAAGAGTGTCATTGTCATAATAAACGCCGCCACCCTGCTGCTATTTCACAAAAACACTTGTAGACACTACTTATTTTGACAGAACCAAATTCAAAACAATTGCAGACTACATATTTAAATTATCAAGTTCAAACTGTTCGTTATGATTGATTGATTGGATGGGGATTTCAAGCCTCTTTAAACTGCAATTAATAATGAAATAAAAAACAAGATGAAGAATAAACTAAGAGCATACTGTGAAATTTTCATCCAAATCGGTCCATAAATGAGGGAGGAGTTTTTTTTTTGACATGAAGGCCCCTTTTTCCATGACACGGCTGAAATTCACCAAACCGTGACTTTATGCGCAAGGTCGGGTAACTAGGAACATTCTGTTTCATCCAAATCCAACCAGAAACTTTGGTGGAGTTGTGCTCACATGAAGAGTGGACGGACGTACGAACGTACGTACAGACGGACGGATGGGCGGACGGACGGACAGACGGAGATGAACACGCTAATATTCGACCGCCTTCAGCGGCGTATTAAAATGAAATTCGACAAAATATTATGCATGCACAGTCAAAATCGCAAAATTTACGACTAGCCTTAAAGTGTCGCAAATTTGATTGTAAATAACACGATACGACATGTTTCTTGAAAGCCAAAAATGTTTCTTAAAGGCCAATTTTTATCGTACGATTGCGATACGATCAAATTTCGGACGAAGTACCTTTCTTGAAAGTGGCCCCTGAAGGCAAAACACGTGGGGTTGGTAAACTCGTTCAGATATTTGATAAAAATAAAGGCTGTAGTTAACTTGTGATAATCTTCAATGATATTTAAAGGATTGTGCACGTGCGTATGTTTGCAAAAATGAATTTATGTCTAAACAAGTTTAAAGAAAATGGACAAAAGCAGAAAGAAAAGATAAATGTTTGCCTATAGACCCGCAATTTAGAGTGAGTGATCACAGGTAAATTTTGTCTGTACAGGTATATGGACAAAATTGACATTTGATCACGCACTTAAAGTTGTGGATCTATACCTTCATCGATCCTTGCTGCGTCCACCACCAAGTGGAATTGTCGCGCGATTTGAAGTAACAAAAAGAGAGTATTTACTGGATTTGGTTTTTAATACAGATAAAAAGTAATCTGTACATGTCGCGCGTTTCTAATGAAGGTTTAAATTTGAACTATTGGGTTGAAGTGTGTAATAAGGTAGTTCAGAAAGAGAAACTAGGCATCTAAAGAAGCAATGACATAATTCTACGAAAAACAGGTCTCAACATTACCAAATAAGCAGATCACGTGATTGGCTTTTGCCAATGCCACAATTCTACGAAAAACAGGTCGCGTCATTACCAAATAAGCATATCACGTGATTGGCTAGTGCTTTTGTCAAAAAAGCTGACTGACTTTATTGGACTTGACTTATCACATGATTTCCAAATATAGTAATGCAAACATGTGATACTAGTAAATTCGTACGCGACTTTCAATAAATATCGTTTAAAACATAATTTAGCGTGTTAATAATTTACATGAAGTGATAGTTGTGTAATTGTACAACGTTATTACTTCTTGATGAAATAAAATGTATGTCTATTTCAAGTTGAGATATACAAAATATGCCGAAGTGTATTCACATCCTGTTCACGTGATATGTGTTATCAAAAAACCCGAAATGAAATTATCTTGTGTTCATTTTGCGGTTTTGTTAAATCTAAGTTGGAATTGCTCCGCATTCCAACTTAAAAACGATGATGAAGGGCAAAAGAAGTTATTTGATTGCAGATGGTAAATATTTATACTCCTCTCGATTTATTGCGATTCACGAAGACAAAACAAAGTGATATGCTCATGGGAGAGATTTCACTTTAATTTGACCTCATCATTTAGGCATCCTAATGAATAATTTAACCGCGATTTAAACATGAAATAAACACCAAAACAAAACAACACAAAGTAACGGTTGTGAGTATGTATTTAAGAAATATCAATTCACTTAAAATAGGAGGGGTGGGGATATGAAAAATTATTTGCAAAACTAACTGATCAATTATCAATATCACACATGCACGGTCAATGCTATTTGGTTGACAATATTATGGATTGATTTGGTCGATATAAGATATGTTTCGATGTATCAATTCAATATTGTTGTAGCGCTGAGTGAGCGATTTAGAATGATTTTGATCGGAATGAGTGTCAGTTTATTTTACTGTTCTTAACTGTATGAATACAATGTCAGGTTAAAGCCGCATAATCGAGCATCGAAATACAAGCGCATTTGTATAGCTCAATTGAACGTCAGTCATTGCAGAGCTAATCGAATTTGTTCTTTCAACGCGGATTCAAATCCATTTAGTCACGGTTATGATTCATTACATTTAGATGGTTGGTTGGTTTGATTGGTTAGTTATTTTCGGTGTCTACAACTCAATGATACTATATGAAGTCGACTTCGGTAATTTTGGACGGACGCACAAGTTAAATAACATATATATCGGAAACACGTGTGACTTTTAAGGGAAACAAAGTCATTCCCAGACCCGTATAACCAATATTTCTCCGGTAGCCGATCGTTAACCTCACGTGAGAACTTGTACAGATAAGGCGTTAACATACGGCCAGATTTCTGTGATTTACGGGCATATCAGGAATAGAACACTTCAAACATATCCGATAGACGACCACAATGTCGTAAATAAAGCTTTAACAAAGCTGTATTTACGATAGTTTTGTTGTCAACTGACGACATTAACAGGACAAGTGCTGATATTTCCTTACACAACTGTTTTCCTTTTACAGGCGTGTGGGGTCACTGGGGCCAAAAATATAACTTTACATGGGAGCGATTAAAAGTATTTGACCGACTGTTTTTCTTTGATATTACTCTTTCAGGAAAGGACCTCTTAAACAGGTTTCCGTAAGATTAACTAGCTATGATGAGTAAATTTTTGGACTTCTAAATATCTTTAAATTATTTTGAAAAAGAAATTTCATAAGTAATAGTATATAAATTGAAAAAGTGTAAGCGTACTTAAGTATATAATTAAAAAAAATATGACCAGCTTTAAACCCTTATGGGAAAAGTTATTCTTACCAACTTACCTACATTCAATTTCATAATGTTTCTTATTCCATATACCAAGGTGTTGACGAATTGTGACCTTATGATAGAATCTTAACTCTTTGAAGTTTTCCGTAAAAGGTCATTGCAGTCTATTTAGTTTGTTTTCCCTTTTCTCTAATGATACTCAATAATCAGATCAACGATTTTTTAATGACTGTCCTATTGAGCTTCATGTCTTAAAATCTTCTTCAATGCACTTTCTTTTTTCCGGAAAAATTAGTGAAATTATTTTATTTATACAATAATGCTTGTAAAAAGGCATGTCAGACTGGAAGAGGTTTACAGACGAAAGTGTCACCTTTTCATTAAAAAATTCCATGGCTAATTTCGCCTGAGACTCTGTTTATTTTCCGTGAGTGATATCGGAAAATCACCGATGATCGACGAATTCCGCCAATTAGCATTAAGATTTTAAAACAGTTTACTGGGGAATTGTACACTACTCATACATGTATATATGGTGTAAAGGCAAAGGCATACGACTCTGATACAAAAGAACTCAAACCGAGTAAGATTAAGTAAAATTTCTGCCCGTGAACTTTTCGAAAAAAAATTCTGTGTTACAATCACGTATGTCATTTTTTAGACTGAGAGTGTTTTAGGTTTTATCCACTTTCTTGTAATTTTGAAGACATAGTTTTTTCATATATTGAGTGTACTCTTACTTTAAAAAATAACAACAGAAAAGGTGAATTTGTTAATGCAGAGTCTTTTGTGGTAACTTTGGCAACGGTAGGTTTTGTGCAGGTTTGAAACTAGGCTTATTGGAATTTTTTGCTGTTTTCTGAAAATTGGGAAAAATCTTTTCCTTGCTTTTTAAGACAATTAATAGCAATGTCTATTTCTCTATTATACAACAATAAAAGACTCTTTGCATCCTAAATGTCGCGATATGAACCAGCAGAAAATGGTTGTTTAATATTTCAAAAAAAAAAAACATTTTCCCTTAGTGTTAATTTCTTTTAGGGACGAAGAAAAGTATGGACAAAAAAGCACCCCTGAGACTTGAAGCCATAGATGTGTGATTGAGAGCGATACACCTTAACCGACCGAGCTATTCTTTCTTGCTCTCCTTCATTGGTTTAATTTCGTATTCATAAATATGTTACTAACCGTTCATGGAATTAGAACTCGGAGATCTTCCCGAAGATAAACGGAATATGCACAGAGTCTCGGGCGAAATTAGCAAAATAATAACCAGTGTATGTTTACATTATTAGGGTTTTCATAAACAATAGTTCTACAGTATTAGACCTTACCAATTAAATCAGTCATCTGCATAGAAGAAACGGTCTCTTCGTCTTACTGATTTTGATAAAATGGCTGAAAAGAAACAGAATGTAGCTAAAGATGTAAAGGTTTCAGCGAGGAAACGAAATCGATCACTTAAACCTAGCTTAAATTTGGCTTACGAACGCCTTCGGCGCCTGTAATTCGTCCTAACCCCAAAATCGTTCGGTGTCCCTGTGGCGGCATACGGAGTTCATGCGATCATCGCACGGTTTTAAGGGTGTCGAAGACCATTGAACTATGTAAAAAAATAGTTATACAAATTTTCAAAAAAAAAACCGCAAGACCGCACGGATACCGCAGCCCGTAGACACGTCCTAGAGGCATCTTAAGATCGCTGCACGGGCATCGCAAGGCAACTGTGCGACGTTTTGCCCGTGAAGCCTAAACGTATTATCATAAGGTCCCCGTGAGATGACCGTAGGGCAGTCCTACGGTTTGTAGAGTATCTAGTTGTCTAATCGCACGGTCTCCATGCGGGAATAGCGCGAATACCTTTCGATTGCCTTGCGATCGACACAAGGACACCTCAATGGACCTTTTATAGTTTCATATAAACATGTGGAAACTGCATGCTTTTATGAAAACTAACGCCGGAAAAAATAAAATCGAACGATGTCAAAAATATCACACAAAAAATCGTAGGCTGTGATGTTGTAGGGCGACCATGGCAAATGTAAACTAGGCTTTACAGAAAAAATGCTGTTAATCCTTGGGTCATCCTACTCGTGACAAATCTAAAAGTAAGTGCGACACGAGCCAATTGTCTCTAACCAATGGCTGGATGATATGTAATGCGCTTAAGCGGGATGAACAGCTGCATTCGGAACATCGCTCGGCCATTTCTGTAAACTACAACAGACCTCGGATGTATGTAAGGCGGATGGGTATGTAACAAAATCGTGCATTTTGTTAGGCGGAAACAGTGTAAGAAAAAATAGCACCGAAGATTTTGTTCTTTTACAGTAAATAACGGCTGAAAAATCTTAATTTTTGAGAATGACGAATCATTCTCAAAAATTAAGATTTTTCGGCCGTTATCTAAGAATCTTAAGATATTTATATAAGGGTACGATGGTTTCACATCAGTGACTTAAACGAGTAGCGTTGGTGACGTCGAATGTTTTCACTCAAGGTTTCGAGGGCTAACGCCATTTTAACTGACGTCATCGAGTTTTTCCAAGGTTTTCCCGTAATTTTTAACATTTTTAGTCCGTCTATGTACATCCGAGGTTGATCGTGAGATTGGCCGAGTGGTGTTCCGAATGGAACAGCTGGTGGCTCAGATGAAATTTTGTGGTTGAACTGAGATGATGTTGAAAATGGCGTTTGTCCTCAAAAACAAAACAAATACATCTATGAATATCAATATATGTATAATTCGCTATTGTCAAAACTTTCGTATTTGAAAATGTGGTTTGGATTTAAATGAACTATCTTTGTCGAGCGAAAAGCATCTACCCTAGTTAGAGAGCCTGGACCTCTGTCATGTTAATTTTGCAATGCAATTAGCTCCAGCCTTTTTTCCGACATACTTAAAGTTTTTACCATCGTGTAATTTGTAAGTTTGAATGATTTTGGAATGATACTGATGAGCGTTTTTTTTTATAAAATCTAAGGGAGATATTACAATATCATTACTTTTCCAAATTGGACGTAAAAAACATTATATTATTACCTCCCTTTAAAATACTTTTGTCCTTTCGATTTTGTGTGTCTTCACGTACCAATCTGACACTAGCAAAAAGAAAAAAAATGTGGAAAAAATTTGAATACATGTAATTTAAATGAAACTATGATAATTTTGAACGGAGCGTTTTTTGAATGATTGAAGTGGAAGTTCAGAATGAATGAATCGGGAGATGAATTGGCGATTTAGAATGCTATTCATCAAGGTGAATGTCAATTTTACGATGTTACAATAACTGTAACTTACGGAGTTCTGAGAAGAACTCTTTTCCCGTGGCGGGTAACAGATGATTGATCAAAAAGGGTTGGATTGAAGTCAATCGTTTATCAGAATAAGCGGCATATCTGGTCAATATTGAGGATAAGAGAGCAATAATTCAGACAGAATAGCATCTGCTTGTTTGTAAAACAACGTTACTATAAATCATGTCGTTGTGGGAGTCTACTGAAATGGTGGCAGAATTTGACCTGAAACTGACCTTTAAACAATCCTACATTCAAAATGCAAATGTTTGTGGAACGTTTAAGAAGTGTATTCACGTGCAAAACGGGAGTAATTTGTTATTATTCGCAAACGTATAGATGTTTTTTTTTTTTTTTCAAAACCGAGCTCGGGAATCTATATATGAATAGATCTATATATTTCACGGCTCACCGCACATAATCTACCTATAAGACATAGAACATCCTGAACATAGGACCGGTGTTATACACGAACAAACAAACCTTTTCGTTGGCCTTGCGCACAAAAGGTGCTCGACGCGTGACCTGTTCAAGTTGACCTTGTTCGACCCCCAAGCTACCACTGCGTCGCCGGGGCAAAACACTTACTATCTCCAATACTACTAGTTATTATCCATTATTAATGCCCTGGCATGGCGGAGCCTATGTAACGGGTCATTGCACTTAGGGTTAAGATAAATCTGCTTTTATCTAAAATACATACTTCTACAGAGAATCGACATAAATAACTCCGAGACCTTAAATCGTAGATTGGTAACCAGATCCTCGTAACTTCAGCTTAATCAAGCTGAAGTTACGAGGCTTTGGTAACCAAATTATAAAATGAGCTCACTCTCTTAAAGCACGTGAATCCTTCAGGACTTATGTTACAGTTATTTGCACGCATTAACGATGATAACCAAAATATTGTGAAGTAAACTCGCCAAATTACGTCACGGTTAAGCCCCGCCCTGCCAGTTCATTAATTACGCAGAATATCTCACCTGTAGAGATGGGTAGCATTGGGTTAAAGCCATTTCTTGTCTCCCAGGGTCGTGAAAACAAACGGGTTCAGTATTGGAGAGTGACTCTATAACCTGTAGGTTTCGTCGAAATCGAAATGAAATCTTAAGCATAAAATGAATGAAAAAGCATAAGAGAATTACATCTGGTACCTGTGCCATCAGGAAGAGCCAAGTGGTGTATCATTTTATTTCTTTGCCACTGTTTTGTCATCGTTTACATTGCCTGGATCTGTTTATATTAATTAATCAAAGTGCTGTAAGCACTGTAATTGTGCGGTACTGAATGACTGAACTGCTTATTGTTGTTTCAGGAGTTTATGTATATATAGCATTGAAACAAAAATAAATAAATAGACAAAAAATACAAACCAAGTTATTGTTGCAGATATAGTCAAACCATACATGCCACTTTTAAAGTTACCCCCAAAAACTTGTGGGGAACGTTCATTAGACAAATATTCTATCAAGGACGTTTTCAAAATTAATTCAACATCTCACTGCCAAATATAAGAAATGGAATTTGCTTCATTCATAGTTTTAGGTTTGAATATACACGGGAATATATCTCAGTTCTTTTGATGCTAAAAAGCTCCTTGTAAAACACGCTAAGCATTCTGTATTGTAGGTCTTTGGAAAATTTATCTCGTGACACTTCTTGAAGAGTTGTAGTAACAAGTTTTCAGAAATGTACATGTAGATAAATCACAGGCAGACATAGACAAATACACCAAGATAAAGCTATAGAGCGAGGAGGGACACAGTGCACTGTAAATAGTGAAGAGGTTAATAGGTGAATTATAAGGGGTTATTCCAAAGAGAGGGTATTAGGTAATTCATCCCACAATCCATCTCTGTAGCTTTTTCCCTCATAGGTACGAAGTGCAAATTTACAACTGCAGTTTAGTAAACTTATGTTAATATTCTATTATTAAGCTAAATTAATGAACTATTAAACCCTTCATGGAATGCACTGTAAATAAAACACTAATTAACAACCAGAGAAAATAAGAAGCTCAATTTATGCCAGCGATTTTCGAAACAAGCTGTTTACAAAATTGATATGAGTTGGAAAAAAGGTTATTTTGAAATTTTTCATTAGATACAACCCGGGCAGAACCACTCTAATTGTGCTTCCGCACAATTAAAAACGTTCGATTCAAAGACGCATTCAGTGTTGAGAAGATTTGCTGTATTTCAATGCAAACTGAAGTCATCAGTCTGATTAATTGTCTGCCTCATTTTTAGCTCCACTGGCCGAAGGCAAGCGAGACATTGTCATGGTGGTGTGTCCGTTGTGCGTCCTTCCGTCCGCGCGTCAGTGCCTACTTAAACTTTTTCTTTTAATATATTCTCCCACCCCAATGGGCCGATTTTAACCAAGCTTGGTAGAAATGATCCTTGGCTGACCCTCTTCTTAAATTGTTCAAGAAATTGTAATTGACCACCAAATATTGGTTTGGTTGGACATGGCATTTTCACTTTAAATCTATAAATATCTTCTAATCACCAAATCATTGGGCCGATTTCAATGAAATTTGGCATGGATGTTTCTTGGGTGACCCTGTACTTAAATTGTTAAAGAAATTTTGATTGACCCCCCGAAATATCGCGTGGCAGGGCGGTGCTAATTTTCACATGAAAATCTTTAAAAATTTTCTCATCCAAAACCATCGAGTCAAGTTTCAACGAAACTTTGCATGGATGTTTCTTGGACGACCCTTTACTTAAATTTGTAAAGACAATTTGATTGACCCACAAATATGGGCTTGGCATGGCGGGGCTAATTTTCAGTTGAAAATCTTTAAAAATCCTTTTCTCCCATACATTTGGCTGATTTCAATGAAAACTAGCATATTGTCCCTTCGGTGACAATTTAACTTGAATTGTTATAGAAAATTTGATAGACCTCAAATATTGGCGTGGCAGGATTGGATGCTCATTTTCACTTAAAAATCTTAAAAAAATCCCGCCCCCCCCCCCCCCCAAAAAAAAAAAAAAAAAAAAAAATGGGCCGATTTAAAATGAAACTTGGCATGGGTGTTCCTTGTGTGACCCTTTACTTAAATTATTAAAAAAAATGTGATTTACCCCTCAAATATGGATGTGGCAGGGGGATGGGCTTATTTCACTATAAGATCTTGAAAAATCTTTTTCTCTCAAACCATTGGACCGATCTCAACAGAAATTTACATGAATGTTCTTTCGATGACCCTTGACATTAACTGTTCAAGAAAATTTGATTGCAAAATTGTATTTTTCGTTCAATGTGGGCTAGACCCAGTAAATCATTACAAAATAGTTCTAAAGAGATTTCAAAGTGTTGTTTCAGTCAAAGTAAGCTTTGTTTAATGAAGGTCTAGAGACGTTTAAGCTTGTGGAGCGATACAGACCCTCTATGGCCTCTTTTTTTCTTCTCTTCTAACGAACTCATTGTCGATAAACTATGTATCAAATACGGTTTACCGACATTTAGGCCAAGACAATGCATTTATTTGCTAAAGAGACTTAAGTGTAAGGTCGATGACTTGAAGCTATTAAACCTCAGCTGTGAATGGTGATACCCTGTTGATTGAGATGCAACATTTGTTTGTGAATCTCTACGTGAATAGTATGGGGATGAAAACAACATCTTTACCGAGATATCGACACAAAAATGCTGTAAACGGCATGGACAAATGGCCAATGTCTTTAGTTATTAGTTCATCGAAATCAATACGCAGCTGAAGAATCTAAAGTTAGTTATATCGTAAAATTGACATTCATCCCCTTCAAAACCATTCCAAATCGGTCACTCTGCGCTCCATTCGTTCATTCCAAACACTCAAACCATTCTAAACGCCACAAAATGACTTAAAAAAGATAAGATCATGCAATAGCTACATTCAAAATAAATATATAGCTTGTAAAAATGGCGATTTCATTGACATTGACATAGTTGAAATTATAAGCGTCCGATTGGTTCTTTAAGAGTTAGGAAGCTTTTAATAGAACTTGTATGCTATTTCTATTTAAAGGGGGTAATGAATATCGCTCATTTTGTCCATTCATTCTTGAACAAAATTAGCACATACACTTAAAGTTTATCTGCTAGCTTATTAATCGTTAAGCAGACACTGACTAGGATCAAAGCCATTCTAAATTATTCACGCCTTCCATTAATCTATTTCACTCACACTCATTCAAACCATTCAAAAGAGCTCCGAAGTCACACAAAATGGTCAAAAACTATATCAAATCAAAGGGGAAAAACACGATTTCACTGATAATCTAATATATATGATAATTTAGGATGCAGCTTAAGAGAAATAGAAGGCGAATACCATTTTATTCTCATTTGTCCGCTTTATAAAAAAATTGAGAAAGAAATTTATTAAAGAATACTTTTATATGAAGCCAAGTGTATACAAACTTGTAGAACTTTTTAATAGTGAAAATCCTTTAATTTTGAACAATTTGGCTATTTTTTGTATCAAAAGCTTTCAAGTTAGAAAAGAATTCCTAGATGAAAACCAACTTAACTACTAAGGCACTTAACTTTTGTGTATAATATAAGTTTTGAAGGCATCTTCCGCTTTTTGACTAATCAACTATGCAAAAAGTAGAAGATCTAATATTTTGATATATTTATTATTGTTTGTATATTGTTGTTGTTCTTTTGTTCTGTATGTAATATATGTAATGTGAATTGACGAGGAACATTTATGTTCAAATCAGAGAAATAAACTATTGAATTGAATTGAAATTGAACTGATAATCTTTAATTTGAAAGAGTGTGATTTGGTTCGTCAAGCCATAGAAAGCTATTTATAAAATTTTCATTGACGTAATGGTTTAGATCCATTTTTCACATCGATTAGGGTATAAGACCTTTTTAATTAGATTAATCACTCTCGATTGATTCGGCTTCCTTGAAAATTCAGCGGTACTTGCGCCGAATGTGTGAGTCAATGGAAGAACCAAGAACGATAGCAGCTCCCGAGAATCGAACGCGGATCTATTAGTTAAGGGGCCGAAGTAAGATACCTCTCGATGACTGACTCCATAAATATGAATGTTGTATAAAATCATTCAAAATTTAATTTCATTCAAAACTATCTCATCTTACTGATTCAATTTCATTTCGAAATCATTCCAATATCATTCACCTAGTCAATTTCACGATGTTCTTGCGTATCAAAATGGAATGAATTTCAATGCCAAAATAGATAAGAAAAATAAAACTGTTTTAGCAAATTGACTTTGCAACTTTTACTATAATTACTTTTTTCATATTTTAATGCTATTCAGATAAATTGCAATTTGCTCTACATGCAGCTAAAATTAGACCAAACTCCTTGACGCATGCTATAATCAATACAATAAATCGACTATAAAAATCTCAAAGTTGAAATGGATATTGCACGTGTTTCATAGCACATTAGCGAGCATCATGCAAAATTTATCATTAGATCTACTATAAACATTTTAGAGCAAGTCTAAACGTTCAACCCTCAAATTTCAGCGTTTAGTCACGTATCGCGTTAATTATTTCACGTGTTCGATGCTAACATCTGCGTCAATTTGAATCCTTATTTTACTGAATTTTAATTTTGTTTCCAAGAAAAATTGCCTATTTCGGGATCTTTTCACACACTCTTGCTCATGTATTTCCAACAATATTTAAGTCGAAAGCAGATACATTCCTTCTTGCTCGAGCGACCACGTCTATTAAGCGACCATTTTTTTTATTACGAGACCGTTTTCAAATCCCCTTCCTTAAATCAAACTATTATGAAAAGTAGATATTATTGGTCTACAAATTATTATAGATGAATCCTGTGTTGTAAAACTCATTGGAATCGTCTCAATGAGACGATTCTATTGGGTTTTAAAACAAAGGATAGTTGAGAAATTCGCAAAACATACATATTAAATCAGAATTATGTTTCTCATTTGTAAAGAAAACGTGTACGAAGCGACCTTTTTTCTTATTCGACCACTTTTGGTGGTTCCGCAAGTGGTCGCTTAATACACGTTTTACTGTATTGTAGGCTAGGATCACACTGCATGTCTTCACTGTCTGATAATGATTTGTGTACACCAGGGATAGGTCGTAAACTGCATGATAACGAAGGTTAACTACTTTCTATCACGCATATTATTACTTGTGAAGAAATATTACCTCAACAGTTTTCATTTATGCGAAAAAAAAATGATATACATGTAGCAGTAACAAATTTGTTTTATAGTGCATGTCTGAAATTGTTTGAAATGACACACACTGTCTCAAATAATTATATCAAAGGTAAAGCAATAGTAATATGGTGTCTGATCCGAAACTTGGTATGTGTCTGATCTGTTGAATGATGTAAACCACTCTCTTTCCCCAGCCGTTGCGTGATAAATCGTAAAAACTAGAGATTTTTCGCGTATATCTTGCATGAGTAAAGAAGATGTTTGAGCTGGTCCAAAATGAAAAATAAAAGAAAATGGTGGCCTTTTAAATCAAGTTTGGATTGTTAAAAGGATTCAAAGTTTGGGAGGATAGCATTTCATTTTTCCACAAAACTTTAATCAATTTTTTTCCTGCTTGAAAAATAAACGAAAATAATAGAGAGGCGTAAGTAGGATTTTGAAATTTTACGAATATAGAAGGCGTCCACCAAAAATTTTATAGGATAAAGGCAATATTTCGACTGTGTCCTCCCCTTTTTATGATTTGAGTGTTGGTGAATAAGCAAAACATGTTATGATCATTCATCAACGACATGTTTCGATGGAGGGTTTATATTACGCACTTGCGCATGTGCGTAATGGGAGCTACGCCCTTGTAATTAACAATGCTTTCAAATTATATTTCATCAATCCTGTCTGTCTGCTGTAAGATGAAAACGATCGCAAAAAAGATAAAAAAATGTACCCCGTTTTTGAAGTGTAATCACGTGCGAAGCTTGGTGCACTTCCAAATATTCGCAAATGTCTTTGCATCCTGGACGCAAGCTAGAACTATCGAATTCCACATGTAAACTAAAGGTCTAAAAACGGTTAATTGATTCGATTGGTGAATTTACCAAGAGCAATGTCAAAGTAAATTGAATGCGTGACATTTGGTTAACCGAGATTCGCCGATCCACCGTAACCCCATTGGGACAGTATTCAGTTCGAAGTTCTTGTTGTACAATTGATGAGGCTTGGTCAGGATAAAATAGCACGGAATAAGTTGTCCAACATACAATATATTCTTAAGGCGAAAACATATTACACAAGGTGGCAAATTGTCACAAGATACGCAGTTCATTCTGCTCGATGTCTTCTGGGGAGGGGATTTTAATCAGTTATGGTTCTTGTTGAATGCACTTTCCCTTGATGGTAGCTATCTACCTAGGTCCGAGCGATGTTTCGAACGTGAGAGGCAAATATGAAGTATCGACAGCTAACATTTTGTTTGCCAAACACAGGCTTGCACTGTTTTGAAACCTTTATACATGTATGTGATCAGATCAAAACTTCGAGAAACCTTTTAGAATGAGACCTTCCTTTGTGCCATACAGGAGTGAAAAAAGAATAATAAGCTGCATCAAAGTAGGCTTTCAAACATATTCACAGATTATTCAAATGAGTTCAGGAACTTCAGACTTGTATCTTTTCCAAATTTCTGAATCCTGAAAGGCAATTCTGTCGCACTTTTAGGATTTTTTATTTGTTTGGTTTTTGTGTGCGTGCGTTTGTGTGTGTGTGTGTGCGTTTGTGTGTGTGTGTGTGCACGGCTACATTTATATCTACTTGTCTTGCGGTCAAAATGAGTACGTTCTCGAAACGTATGTAAAAAATTGAATTTAATCGTCTGCAAGTGTATCTTCAAAGTAGGGCCTGTTTAAGTCTTACCTAAGCCGAGTTCATCTTAATAAAACAATTTGAGCTTGTACATGGGAATATCAACTGTTTTATATGTGCGTGACCTTTAGACTTGGGTCAGATCAAAGTCTTTACTATTCGTAAGACAAGTAAAAAATCAGCTATAGTCTCAGTTCTCGATCGCGGATTATTTTCTAACTATTATCTGGCAATCCATTCAACTCAAAGACCATCCATCACGCACGCATTAAATTCCTGGAAATGTCACGCACAGGCACATTAAAAATAAGTTTGCTTAGCAGTCAATGGAACCTTTATTCAATTTGTACACCCACGTGCTATCTCGAGTTTCTGTATCAAATTATTCAATTAATTCTTCATTGCCCGTCAGCCTCATGTGCCGTATTCTCGGCCACATATTCTCTATAGACACAATTTAATAGTGCACAAAGTGAGAATATTCCGGATATGTGACCCGTCACGCAAATGTTGCCATCCTAGGGTGAGAAAAGTGAAATGTGTATTCTGCGTTATTAATGAACTGGCAGGGCGTGGCTTAGCCGTGACGTAACTTGGCGAGTTTATTTTTTAAAACTTTGGATTCTTTAGTGTCAACGTATGCAAATAACTATTATTAACCTAAAGGATTCACGTGCTTGGAGAAAGTGAACGCATTTCATCGTTTGGTTACCAAAGCCTCGTAACTTCAGCTTTATTAAGCTGAAGTTACGAGGATTTGGTTACCAATTTACGATTTCAGGATTTGAGTTATTTATGTCACCTCTGTAGAAATAAGTTGCTTAAAATAAAAGCTGATTTACCTTTACCTTAAATGCCATGACCCGTTACTTAGGCCCCGCCCTGCCAGGGCATTAATTATGGATTATACATGAGTAAAAGAACTGTCATATATTGGACCACCAAAAAGCAGACGTTAAAGAGAATTGTCGCTTAGTATGCGTGTTTTTTTTTTTTTAATAATACACATAATTTAGATTAGATATGTTTAATGTTTGGAATTTCCTATTATTCCTATGTTGTTAAAACTCGAAAGAAATGTCTCATTGAGACGATTCTAATGAGTTTTAACAAGATGGTACATTTACAACAACTTTAGATCAATAACATCTTCTTTCATATTTAAGATATTTTGATTTTGAAAAGTGGATTATGAAAACAGTCGCCTAATGAAAATTGTCGCTTGAAACAAAATGAACTATATTCTAAAATTGTGATCGGATAAAACGCATAGATTCATCCTAGTTGGCGAAAAACAAAGCGATCGCGAATATCTTTCTTCTAGAGAATTTATTAACTGGAACCAACCTACGTTAAAAGTGTAAATATAACCCTCCCCCCCCCCAATATATATTTTTGGTATATATAACTAAATAAATAAAAAATAAAAAAAAATGAAAAAAATAGTAATAATAATAAAAGGAAGTTATTACATTATTACATATCGCGGCGAACTATTTTGCCATTTCAAATAGTTTGAAAGCGTTTTGCCATCCTGAACGCTGGGCTGTTATTTATATACATTGGAAAAACATAACCGTTATCTCATTCTTTATTTGATTTCTGTTCAGCACAGAGTAGCCATGAACTGACCATGTCACTTTTTCAACCGTTTAAAGTTATCGCAGTCCTTCAATTATTACAGCATTTTTGTCATGTATAAAGGTAAACGTATTTGTTATCGTTATAAAGTCTGCCTGTAATGAACATCTGTGATTTTCTAGGAGTACCTAAGATTTCCTTCAATGTTGTTCTCATTTATATTTTCAGACAGATTCATTGCACATGAAATAAATGACAACGACAGGGCGGCCATATTGTCGATCAAGATGGATCCCTTATCTGCCAGTATAAACAACAGCGACCTGACGTTACAGTCAACCAATGATTCCAGGAATATTGGATTACCGCTATGGAACTTGGATTACTTTATTTTATCCGTTCTTATATCTGTGTTATCAATCATCGGAATACTCGGAAATATTCCGGTATTGATCGTTTATATCCGGAGAAAAGACAGAAAAATCAGCAGTACGTTTATCAAATTTCTTGCATTCCTGGACTTACTTGTTTGCTCAATGATAATGCCGTATTCGGTGGTGTATGAATTTCACTTAGTAACGTCAGATATTTTGTGTAGGGCATTCGAGCTATTACGTCACTTTTCTGTCATGGCGTCAAATGTCACATTAGTAGCAATTGCAATTGAAAGATACGTGGCTGTGTGCCAAATAGGGACCAAAATAAGCCTCAAATGTGTGAAGAAAAGCATTTGGGCTGTTGCCGTGTTCAGTTTAATTCTGGCATCACCCGCAATAGGAACATTCGCCGTGGTTAACGAAACAGACGTTAAAGACATCAAGTGTAAATTTCCCCACGAAACAACGTCTGGACGTTTCTGCCATTTTACGTTCTCTGTCATGGGCGAGAACCTTGTTTTGATTTATCAGATCATTCAAATGGTTCTATTTTTGGTCGTTCTCATTGTCATTGTAATTCTCTATTCCATTATTTACGCCGTTCTGTGGAAGAAAACGAAAATACGTAAGCAGTTAACGCGAAGACATTTACCAGTGCTAAATGGTTGTCCGCCATCTTTAAACGATACATTCCTAACAGAGTTAGCAGACAAATGTAACACTCGGAAACACGTAACTAACACTGAAGGTCTCGAGGAGAAATTATCACCAACCGAATGTGTTCCTTTAAAACACACAGACGAAAATCAGGGCCTGGATGAAGAACCATCTAGTTCAGAAACCGATATTTGTAAAACGGACTCTAAAGTCACATTCCATGACAACCTAAACTGTGAAGTTCAAAACGAGAAACATGACGTCACAGTGACGTCAGACTGTAATGGGGATAATGTAAAAATAGTTCCATTAGAAACAAAGAAAGTGACTCAAAGTTTTGCCAAAGCAGACAAAAAGCGAAAGAAGCGACATTATCACAGGAGAACGGCAAAAATGTTGTTTTTATGTACAGTTATTTATTTTGTAACCTGGTTACCGTTCTGGCTCGATATTTTCGGACTCACAAACTCTTTGACATTGAGATATTTATTCTTTATTGGGAATGCCAGTAACCCAATAGTGTACGGTATTGTGAATGAACAGGTCCGAAAAGCCATTAAGAAATTGTTTCTGTCATATTGTGGAAGGTGTCGAAACCCCTCAAAATACGCAGAGGATACTGACCAAACAATGAACTATTCAAGCTCCCTGTCTCAATAGTCTACAGTTGAAAAAATCGCGAAATTGACACGACGAATGATATTGGAATGGTTTTGGAATGAAATTTGAATTAGCAAGAGGAGTGAGTTTTGAATGAAATTAAAGGGAGTAATCCAATATTGCTAATTTTGTTCAAGATGAACAAAATTAGCGATATTAATCACCTCCCTTTCATAAAACCTGCATACAAGTTAAGTTTTTTATGTCTCTGAGAACCAATCAGATGTTTCCGAAATCAATAAAGTCAGTATAGCAATTTCTAGTTTGAATTAAGTAGTTGATCAAGTATCTCTTTAGACTTTTGAGCGTTTTTGGTTTGAGTGAGTGTTTTGAATGAATGAAAGGAGCGCTGAAGGGGGTATAGCACTATCGCTCTATTTGACGAAATTATCAATATTTCTTACCTCCCTTAAATAAAATCTACGTATTTTTCTGATTATGTTTTCAATGACAAACGCTTAAAAATCAGCACGAGCCATTAAAGTCATGCCAATTATTTGATCTATTTTATTGAATTATTGACCATTTCGGACGATTTTCAATGGTTTTTGAATAACTTCGAAACGTTTTGGAGTGATTGGAATGAGTGTTTGGACCGATGAGCGAGGGATTT
Source organism: Fragum whitleyi (assembly GCA_948146395.1). NCBI lineage: Eukaryota > Metazoa > Mollusca > Bivalvia > Cardiida > Cardiidae > Fragum > Fragum whitleyi. The sequence continues at coordinate 28,186,682 of OX411551.1, read as the reverse complement.
TTAATGGATTTGATCGTAATAATTGTCATTTTCACGATGTATTTTCTAGTATTCTAGATATTATTGCTCGAATTTCTCGATTTTTTTCGAATGACGAAAAATCCCCATGATAATTGTAAAATTCATGAAATAAGAGATTATTTGACAATGTGTCGAATCACGAAAAAATCCCGAATTCAGTATCTTGATACAGTTAGTAACATCGAGAAATTGACATTCATCCCAATCAAAGCCATTCTAATTCACTCACTCATCGCTCCATTCATTCATTCATTCATTCCAAACACTCACTCAAACCACTCAAAACGCTCATAATGACTAAAAAAGATAAGATCAACAACTACATTCAAATTTGAATATACATAGATATAAATCGCGATTTCACTGACATATTTGAAATAGTAAACGTCTGATAGGTTCTTGAAGAAACAGAAATAGTTAAAGAGCTTGTATTGCTATTTTATTATAGGGAATCAATATCGCTGGTTTGTTCATCCTGAACAAAATTAGCGATAGTGGATCTCCTCCCTTAATTTTCACTCAAAGCTCGCTCCTCTTTCTCATTCAATTTCAATTAGAAAACATTCAAAAACCATTCACCTTGTCAATTTCACGATGTTATTAAACCAAGTTTCAAGTGAAATGCAATTTCTTCAAAAGTTAACTTGTTTGCGTGTATTCTCAAATTCCGGAGGCGATCACAATCTGCTATCGCAACTTATATTACATGTAGAACTTCAATGAAAGACTATTTCTTTTTTGTTATTAACAAGTTTCCGACGTACACCTTTTCGACCAGATTCAATATCGTGTGATTGTAAATAATTGATACAAAAGAAATTTTAGTGGGTTTCAGTTTACATGTAAATTACCATTTTTAGCCCAACTGGACTATGTCCTGCAGAGCTTATGTTGTGGTGGGTCGTCCGTCGTTAGTCCGTGCGGCCGTGCGTTGACGTTTCATGTTAACATCTTCTCCCCTCAAACTACTTGGCAGAATGTCACCAAATTTCACAGAACTGATCCCTCAGATTATTTCGTTAAATTCTGATCGGGTTGATAAGTTAGGCGCTACGGGCCCTCGAGTTCCACAAAAAGAGGCAAAAATGATAAAATATAAAAAAAAAAACCATACTGCTCTGAAACTACTGATAAGAATTCAACCACACTTTACAGAAATGATCCTCATGACATGCTATTTCATATTTCTTCGTTAAATTAGGATAGGGTTAATACTTTTGGCGCTACGGGCTCACGTGTCACCAAAGATGAGACCCCAATGATGAAATATAAAAAAATCTTCTCTGAAACCAGTGGTCAGCTTACAACTAAACTTAACAGACTATTCCTCGGGACACGCTCTTTCAAATTCCTACGTTAAATTCTGACCGGCTTGATATCATTGGCGCTTTTGGCTGACGTGTCACTTAAAAGGGCCCCCAAATGTTGAAATATAAAAAATCTTTTCTGAAACTACAGGTCAGAATTTATTCATACTTTAGAGAAATAATCTTCAGAGCATGCGGCTTTTGATCATGGTTGGTAGATGATTGTCTTTGATTCTTGATTCCGCAACATGTTGAGCCCTTGACCTTGTTCTTGACCTTAAATATACTTTTTGAATTAATTATTAAAGGGTCAAAGACTGTATTAAAATAATAAAAGAAAGTAGATGATAGTCTTTTATTCTGGCATCATGAAGGACCCTTGACCCCAACCTTGACCTTTGACCTATTTTCTGAAATATTGAATCATAAGATCTAGGACTGAATTTAGTCAATTATTCTGGCACCATGATGAACCCATGACCTTTGAATACTTTCTTAAATTTATCATTTTAGGGTCTAAGACTGTATAAAGTTAATAAGAAAGGTTGGTAGATGATTGTCTTCGATTCTTTCATCGTGATGAACCCTTGACCCAAAACTTGACCTTTGACCTGCTTCTTATATATTGAATTATTGGGGCTACAACAGTATAAAATCAATAATAAGGTTGGAAGACGATTGTATCCTGTTGGACCCTAGATTCCAATATTGACCTTTGACATACTTCTCAAATATTGAATTATCACGTCAAGAATTATATTTTGCCACTTGCGAGATTTTGGGAATGATTGTCTTTTATTCTGGCATCCTGTAGAACCATTGACTCTGACCATGGCCTTTGACCTACCTTTTGAATTTAGAATAAGGATCGGGGTCTGTATTAAATCAATAGTGAGATTTACATTTTCACAGACCTTGACCTGCTTTCTCAAATTATCATTTACTTAAATTTCACTTAAAGCAATTTAAAGTTTCTTTTGGTTTCCTTGTGGTAATTCCATTGGAGCGATACTTGGCCCTCCTGCGGCCTGTTTTACTAAACATCTTACGATCATTTCTTGCGTAAGTCAAAAAACTAAGCTGCTTATAGATAAGTAACTAAATACGGCATTCTGCCATGCATCATCTCATTGGAATCGTCTTCTAAAGACGATTCAAATGAGATATTGCAAGGCAGAATTTTACAATAAATGAAAACACTATGTACGATTTGTGTTTTTGACTTACGATTAATTTTTTTCGTAAGATGTTTAGTAAAACAGGCCTCAAGCATTTATTAAAACAAATGCTATAATAAGGAATGATAATTTTAAAATTCTTTCAACGTTCTCTCCTCAAAACTTTCCCAACACCCCTCCTATCTTCCATACTGTAACTTATCACAGAAATATGACCTTTTTTTCATTTTTCTTTCTTTGTGACAGTAAAATCTCCGTCATGCATCCACACAATATCCGCCGTCACAAATTAATGAATTTCTATAGGGGCGTCGCTTAGACGTGCAAATACTACGGTAGCGACGATACATTAAGGGAAATACATGTACAGTTCTTTAAAAACAGAACTAGCTCAAATAAGTATTTCACTCGATTATTTAAAGAAAGCTTGCCTATTGTTTCAAATCACTGTTTGCAGAAAAAGTGCTGAAAAACTTTATATTTTCAACCTACATTGTTGTTAAGATATGAAATTAAAGATTTCAACGATACATTTCGTTTCACGTTGTTTCTTTTTTTTATTGTTTGTCAGTGTTAGTTGTATCAAAATTCGATTTTAGGCCTTGATTTTCGATGGACTAAAGACAGGACACCGAAACTGCTCTAGTGGCGACCTTTTATGAATAAAGCTTTTATTGAAGAGATAAAGCGAGTATTCGTTGATTTCATGAAGGTACGAACCTTAAGACCTAATTACATTGTATGAATACTCGAAATGATTTAATACAGCATGGGTATGTTTAGATTGCTACATGAAATCAATAAATATTTTTCTTAAATCTTGCAATATAATTTCCTGAAGCAAAATGATACCGAGTTCTTTCCGGACTACCTTGTGCGGATGCATTATAAATTTGAGCTGTACTCAAATTATTTTCATCTAGAAATGAAACCATATTTCAGCCTATCAAAATGTACGAATTTTGGTGGAAACGACTTATTACTAAACAGTGGACGGGCGGCAAAATTGTCGTATCTACACTTTGAATAAAGCTAAAGATGTGAATTTTTTATCTCCCACTGACAAAACGCTAAGTGTAATAAAAATAAGTAAAGGAATAAATAAAAAAAACATTACTGAAACCTTTGTTGGTATGTAAATTTGATTTGTCCAACATCATCAATACGTTCAGGATGACAAGACAGTATAAAGTGTTTGTAAATCATATCTTACTTTGAACGAAAGTAAAATCTAAAGCAGGGTATAATTCAAAAAAGGTTCTAACAGCTTTTTCATCATGAACGCAGAGCTGGTTTCACACGAGAAAATTTCAAAATGCATAAATGCATAAAGAAACCAAATGATCACAAACTTTTCCCGTAAGTCTAGCAATTTGGTGGTCCCTTTTGTGTTTATTCTAAACATTCCAATTAATGACATATGCTTAGATTATCAACAAAGATTTAAATCTTCTTTAATTCCTAGCTTACAGATTATACTGGACTAGGCTTTTGCCTAATTTTGAGTATTAGATGACATTTTTACAAACTTAAATAACTCTCATTGATTTAGATATAATGTTGTTGGTCACATAACCTATTTACGCGTCACTTTTACAATTATTTCAAATAAAGAATGATTTTGATAAAATGTTTTAACAAATTTTAGTAATTGGTTATTGAATTGGTTTCATAGTGTCCTGGTTTGTGTACAATTTCGCACAGATAAATATCTTAAATCAAACTTCCAATATTCAAACTATTAAATCTTTTAAATTATGCAAGCTACGGTAGACTGCTCTGCGAGCTACTGAAAATGGGATAAATCTTACGACCTTTAAAATACAGCAGTCTCAATACAGGTCCGTGAAGTTGGCAGCCTAGCAGCCTAGCAGCCTAGCAGAGTGAAGTTGGCAGCCTAGCAGCCTAGCAGCCTAGCAGACTGAAATTTTTTTTATCAAATTTATTGATATATAACACTAGTATTAAACACTAGAAGTCACGTCAAACCGAAAACACTGAAAATCTAGCGAATGTAGAACTGTTCCGGATATATCACGTTATTCAACTTTTCCGACCAAAATGTCCCGAAAATTGCCCGCAACATATCAATATCGCCCTAACAAATATAAGAACTTTAATCTTTTGATAAAAAAACGATAGTGGTCGTTTGAGGATGCTACGCTGCTAGACTGCTGGAAATGTGAAGTTGGCAGTCTGGCAGCCTAGCAGCCTAGCAGAGTGAAGTTGGCAGCCTAGCAGCCTAGCAGCCTAGCAGACTAAAAATTTTTTTATCAAATTTATTGATATATAACCCTAGTATTAAACACTAGAAGTCACTTCAAACCGTAAATACTGAAATTCTAGTGAATGTAGAACTGTTCCGGATATATCACGTTATTCAACTTTTCCGACCAAAATGTCCCGAAAATTGCCCGCAACATATCAATATCGCCCTAACAAAAATGGGAACTTTAGTCTTTTGATAAAAAAAACGATAGTGGTCGTTTGAGGATGCTACGCTGCTAGACTGCTGGAAATGTGAAGTTGGCAGTCTGGCAGCCTAGCAGCCTAGCAGAGTGAAGTTGGCAGCCTAGCAGCCTAGCAGCCTAGCAGACTAAAAATTTTTTTATCAAATTTATTGATATATAACCCTAGTATTAAACACTAGAAGTCACTTCAAACCGTAAATACTGAAATTCTAGTGAATGTAGAACTGTTCCGGATATATCACGTTATTCAACTTTTCCGACCAAAATGTCCCGAAAATTGCCCGCAACATATCAATATCGCTCTAACAAATATAAGAACTTTAATCTTTTGATAAAAAAACGATAGTGGTCGTTTGAGGATGCTACGCTGCTAGACTGCTGGAAATGTAAAGTTGGCAGTCTGGCAGCCTAGCAGCCTAGCAGAGTGAAGTTGGCAGCCTAGCAGCCTAGCAGCCTAGCAGACTGAAATTTTTTTTATCAAATTTATTGATATATATCACTAGTATTAAATACTAGAAGTCACTTCAAAACGTAAACACTAAAATTCTAGTGAATGAAGATTTGTTCCGGATATATCACGTTATTCAACTTTTCCGACCAAAATGTCCCGAAAATTGCCCGCAACATATCAATATCGCCCTAACAAATATAAGAACTTTAATCTTTTGATAAAAAAACGATAGTCGTCATTTTAGTATGCTACGCCGCTAGAATGCTGGAAATGTGAAGTTTGCAGTCTGGCAGCCTAGCAGCCTAGCAGCCTAGCAGAGTGAAGTTGGCAGCCTAGCAGCCTAGCAGCCTAGCAGACTTAAGTTTTTTTATCAAATTTATTGATATATAACCCTAGTATTAAACACCAGAAGTCACGTCAAACCGTAAACACCGAAATTCTAGTGAATGTAGAACTGTTCCGGATAAATCACGTTATTCAACTTTTCCGACCAAAATGTCCCGAAAATTGCCCGCAACATATCGATCTCGCCCTAACAAATATAAGAACTTTAATCTTTTGATAAAAAAACGATAGTGGTCGTTTGAGGATGCTACGCTGCTAGACTGCTGGAAATGTGAAGTTGGCAGTCTGGCAGCCTAGCAGCCTAGCAGCCTAGCAGAGTGAAGTTGGCAGCCCAGCAGCCTAGCAGCCTAGCAGACTAAATTTTTTTTTATCAAATTTATTGATATATAACCCTAGTATTAAACACTAGAAGTCACTTCAAACCGTAAACACTGAAATTCTAGTGGATGTAGAACTGTTCCGGATATATCACGTTATTCAACTTTTCCGACCAAAATGTCCCGAAAATTGCCCGCAACATATCAATATCGCCCTAACAAAAATGGGAGACACTTAAGTCTTTTGATAAAAAAAAACGATAGTGGTCGTTTGAGGATGCTACGCTGCTAGACTGCTGGAAATGTGAAGTTGGCAGTCTGGCAGCCTAGCAGCCTAGCAGCCTAGCAGAGTGAAGTTGGCAGCCTAGCAGCCTAGCAGCCTAGCAGACTAAAAATTTTTTTATCAAATTTATTGATATATAACCCTAGTATTAAACACTAGAAGTCACTTCAAACCGTAAATACTGAAATTCCAGTGAATGTAGAATGGTTCCGGATATATCACGTTATTCAACTTTTCCGACCAAAATGTCCCGAAAATTGCCCGCAACATATCGATCTCGCCCTAACAAATATAAGAACTTTAATCTTTTGATAAAAAAACGATAGTGGTCGTTTGAGGATGCTACGCTGCTAGACTGCTGGAAATGTGAAGTTGGCAGTCTGGCAGCCTAGCAGCCTAGCAGCCTAGCAGAGTGAAGTTGGCAGCCTAGCAGCCTAGCAGACTTAAAATTTTTTTATCAAATTTATTGATATATAACCCTAGTATTAAACACTAGAAGTCACTTCAAACCGTAAACACTGAAATTCTAGTGAATGTAGAACTGTTCCGGATATATCACGTTATTCAACTTTTCCGACCAAAATGTCCCGAAAATTGCCCGCAACATATCAATATCGCCCTAACAAATATAAGAACTTTAATCTTTTGATAAAAAAACGATAGTGGTCGTTTGAGGATGCTACGCTGCTAGACTGCTGGAAATGTGAAGTTGGCAGTCTGGCAGCCTAGCAGCCTAGCAGAGTGAAGTTGGCAGCCTAGCAGACTGAAATTTTTTTTATCAAATTTATTAATATATTACACTAGTATTAAACACTAGAAGTCACTTCAAACCGTAAACACTAAAATTCTAGTGAATGTAGTTTTCTTCCGGATATATCACGTTATTCAACTTTTCCGACCAAAATGTCCCGAAAATTGCCCGCAACATATCAATCTCGCCCTAACAAATATGAGAACTTTAATCTTTTGATAAAAAAACGATAGTCGTCATTTTAGTATGCTACGCCGCTAGACTGCTGGAAATGTGAAGTTGGCAGTCTGGCAGCCTAGCAGCCTAGCAGCCTAGCAGAGTGAAGTTGGCAGCCTAGCAGCCTAGCAGACTTAAAATTTTTTTATCAAATTTATTGATATATAACCCTAGTATTAAACACTAGAAGTCACTTCAAACCGTAAACACTGAAATTCTAGTGAATGTAGAACTGTTCCGGATATATCACGTTATTCAACTTTTCCGACCAAAATGTCCCGAAAATTGCCCGCAACATATCGATCTCGCCCTAACAAATATAAGAACTTTAATCTTTTGATAAAAAAACGATAGTGGTCGTTTGAGGATGCTACGCTGCTAGACTGCTGGAAATGTGAAGTTGGCAGTCTGGCAGCATAGCAGTCTAGCAGCCTAGCAGAGTGAAGTTGGCAGCCCAGCAGCCTAGCAGCCTAGCAGACTAAATTTTTTTTTATCAAATTTATTGATATATAACCCTAGTATTAAACACTAGAAGTCACTTCAAACCGTAAACACTGAAATTCTAGTGAATGTAGAACAGTTCCGGATATATCACGTTATTCAACTTTTCCGACCAAAATGTCCCGAAAATTGCCCGCAACATATCAATATCGCCCTAACAAAAATGGGAGACACTTAAGTCTTTTGATAAAAAAAAACGATAGTGGTCGTTTGAGGATGCTACGCTGCTAGACTGCTGGAAATGTGAAGTTGGCAGTCTGGCAGCCTAGCAGCCTAGCAGCCTAGCAGAGTGAAGTTGGCAGCCTAGCAGCCTAGCAGCCTAGCAGACTAAATTTTTTTTATCAAATTTATTGATATATAACCCTAGTATTAAACACTAGAAGTCACTTCAAACCGTAAATACTGAAATTCCAGTGAATGTAGAACTGTTCCGGATATATCACGTTATTCAACTTTTCCGACCAAAATGTCCCGAAAATTGCCCGCAACATATCGATCTCGCCCTAACAAATTAAGAACTTTAATCTTTTGATAAAAAAACGATAGTGGTCGTTTGAGGATGCTACGCTGCTAGACTGCTGGAAATGTGAAGTTGGCAGTCTGGCAGCCTAGCAGCCTAGCAGCCTAGCAGAGTGAAGTTGGCAGCCTAGCAGCCTAGCAGACTTAAATTTTTTTTATCAAATTTATTGATATATAACCCTAGTATTAAACACTAGAAGTCACTTCAAACCGTAAACACTGAAATTCTAGTGAATGTAGAACTGTTCCGGATATATCACGTTATTCAACTTTTCCGACCAAAATGTCCCGAAAATTGCCCGCAACATATCAATATCGCCCTAACAAATATAAGAACTTTAATCTTTTGATAAAAAAACGATAGTGGTCGTTTGAGGATGCTACGCTGCTAGACTGCTGGAAATGTGAAGTTGGCAGTCTGGCAGCCTAGCAGCCTAGCAGCCTAGCAGAGTGAAGTTGGCAGCCTAGCAGACTGAAATTTTTTTTTATCAAATTTATTAATATATTACACTAGTATTAAACACTAGAAGTCACTTCAAACCGTAAACACTGAAATTCTAGTGAATGTAGTTTTCTTCCGGATATATCACGTTATTCAACTTTTCCGACCAAAATGTCCCGAAAATTGCCCGCAACATATCAATCTCGCCCTAACAAATATGAGAACTTTAATCTTTTGATAAAAAAACGATAGTGGTCGTTTGAGGATGCTACGCTGCTAGACTGCTGGAAATGTGAAGTTGGCAGTCTGGCAGCCTAGCAGCCTAGCAGAGTGAAGTTGGCAGCCTATCAGCCTAGCAGCCTAGCAGACTAAAAATTTTTTTATCAAATTTATTGATATATAACCCTAGTATTAAACACTAGAAGTCACTTCAAACCGTAAATACTGAAATTCTAGTGAATGTAGAACTGTTCCGGATATATCACGTTAATCAACTTTTCCGACCAAAATGTCCCGAAAATTGCCCGCAACATATCAATATCGCCCTAACAAAAATGGGAACTTTAGTCTTTTGATAAAAAAAACGATAGTGGTCGTTTGAGGATGCTACGCTGCTAGACTGCTGGAAATGTGAAGTTGGCAGTCTGGCAGCCTAGCAGCCTAGCAGCCTAGCAGAGTGAAGTTGGCAGCCTAGCAGCCTAGCAGCCTAGCAGACTAAAAATTTTTTTATCAAATTTATTGATATATAACCCTAGTATTAAACACTAGAAGTCACTTCAAACCGTAAATACTGAAATTCTAGTGAATGTAGAACTGTTCCGGATATATCACGTTATTCAACTTTTCCGACCAAAATGTCCCGAAAATTGCCCGCAACATATCAATATCGCTCTAACAAATATAAGAACTTTAATCTTTTGATAAAAAAACGATAGTGGTCGTTTGAGGATGCTACGCTGCTAGACTGCTGGAAATGTAAAGTTGGCAGTCTGGCAGCCTAGCAGCCTAGCAGAGTGAAGTTGGCAGCCTAGCAGCCTAGCAGCCTAGCAGACTGAAATTTTTTTTATCAGATTTATTGATATATTACACTAGTATTAAACACTAGAAGTCACGTCAAACCGAAAACACTGAAATTCTAGTGAATGTAGAACTGTTCCGGATAAATCACGTTTTTAAACTTTTCCGACCAAAATGTCCCGAAAATTGCCCGCAACATATAAATCTCGCCCAAACAAATATGAGAACTTTAATCCGGTGAAAAAAAAAAAAAAAAACGATAGTGTTTATTTAAGGATGCTACTCTGCTAGAAAACACTGAAATTCTAGTGAATGTAGAACTGTTCCGGATAAATCACGTTTTTAAACTTTTCCGACCAAAATGTCCCGAAAATTGCCCGCAACATATAAATCTCGCCCAAACAAATATGAGAACTTTAATCCGGTGAAAAAAAAAAAAAAAACGATAGTGTTTATTTAAGGATGCTACTCTGCTAGACTTGTGAAGTTGGCAGTCTGGCAGCCTAGCAGAGTGAAGTTGGCAGCCTAGCAGCCTAGCAGACTGATTTTTTTTTTATCAAAATTATTGATATCTAACACTAGTATTAGAAAATGAAAAAATGAAAAGTCAAGATTTGATCAATTTGTGCACGAAATAACTTGATTTGTTGTTTAAACGTGTTTTCAATGATTTTCACGCAAAAAATTCCTTATATCATGCTCCGGTTAACATGCTAAGCACTCAAGTCCAACTTCAAACTAATGAATAAAACAATTATATTCTGAAACCTATCTGTCTAAAATCGATTTAAACATGATATTAGAACGCCATAAAAGTGATTTAGAGTGAAAAAAAAATCATATCTCAACAGTTTTCGCGTCTTTAAAATCTCATTCTGCCATTCTGCTATTCTGCTAGCAGAATGAAGTTGGCAGAATGGCAGAATAGCAGAAGGAAAAATCGAATGTCAGAATTCGATCAATTTGTGCACGAAATAACTTGATTTGTTTTTAAACTTGTTTTCAACGATTTTCCCGCAAAAAATTCCTTATATAATGGTTGGGCTGCGGCGAAAAACGTCGGAGCTACAGCGATTCGAGCTGGAGTCACGCCTCGACGCGATCGAGCCGTGATTATAGCGGCGAAGCGAATACAGCTCGGCTCTTGAAGCGTAGATTTGCTCCCAACACACGGAATCTGCCCCGCCTAGCGGTCGATCGCTAGGCAGGTTAACGGCTCTAGAGCGGAGATTTTCGACGGCTCAGTAGCCGTCGCTAGGCAGGCAGTGGGCCGCTCGCGCCGAGGCGAAATGTTCACGCGAGTGAGACACTCGATGCAGGGCTCGAACCAAAAGACCGATTCCTATGTTGTAGGTACCGTTATGTAGCCCCATTCAAGGGCTACAATCGTTGCGAGTTTGGTTGGGCTGCGGCGAGTCGCGTCGGAGCAACAGCGATTCGCGCTGAAGTCTCGATCGATCCGTGATTAAGCGGCGGGGCGAATACAGTTCGGCATTTGAAGCGTATATTTGCTCCCAAGACACAGAATCTACCCCGCATCGCTGTCGATCGCTAGGCAGGTTAACGTCTCTAGAGCGGCGATTAAGGACGGCTCAGTAGCCGTCGCTAGGCAGACAGTGGGCCGCTCGCGCCGAGGCGAAATGTTCACGCGAGTGAGACACTCGATGCAGGGCTGTAACCAATCGACCGATTCCTATGTTGTAGGTACCGTCGTGTAGCCCCCTTCAAGCGCTACAATCGTGGCGAGTTTGGTTGGGCTGCGGCGAAAAACCTCGGAGCTTCAGCGATTCGCGCTGGAGTCGCGCCTCGACGCGATCGAGCTGTGATTTGAGCGGCGGAGCGAAAAAGCTCGGCTCTTGAAGCGTACATTTGCTCCAAAGACATAGAATCTGCCTCGCATCGCTGTCGATCGCTAGGCAGGTTTACGGTTCTCGAGCGGCGATTTTGGACGGCTCAGTAGCCGTCGCTAGGCGGGCAGTGGGCCGCTCGCGCCGAGGCGAAATGTTCACGGGAGTTAGACACTCGATGCGAGCTCAAACCAATGAACTGAATCCTATGTTGTAGGTACCGTTATGTAGCCCCATTCAAGCGCTACAATTGTGGTGAGTTTGGTTGGGCTGCGGCGAATTGCGTCGGAGCAACAGCGAGTCGCGCTGGAGTCGTGCCTCGACGCGATCGAGCCGTGAATTTAGCGGGAGAGCGAATACAGCTCGGCTCTTGAAACGGAGTTTTGCTCCGAGAGTCGGGAGTTTGCCCCACATCGCGCTGGATCGCTCGGCAGGTTAACGGCTTTTGAGCGGAGATTTTCGACGGCACAGTAGCCGTCGCTAGGCAGACCGATTCCTATGTTGTAGGTACCGTTATGTAGCCCCATTCAAGGGCTACAATCGTTGCGAGTTTGGTTGGGCTGCGGCGAGTCGCGTCGGAGCAACAGCGATTCGCGCTGGAGTCTTGATCGAGCCGTGATTAAGCGGCGGGGCGAATACAGTTCGGCATTTGAAGCGTATATTTGCTCCCAAGACACAGAATCTGCCCTGCATCGCTGTCGATCGCTAGGCAGGTTAACGTCTCTAGAGCGGCGATTTAGGACGGCTCAGTAGCCGTCGCTAGGCAGGCAGTGGGCCGCTCGCGCCGAGGCGAAATGTTCACGCGAGTGAGACACTCGATGCAGGGCTCGAACCAATGGACCGATTACTATGTTGTAGGTACCGTCGTGTAGTCCTATTCAATCGCTACAATCGTGGCGAGTTTGGTTGGACTGCGGCGAAAAACGTCGGAGCTACAGCGATTCGCGCTGGAGTCGCGCCTCGACGCGATCCAGCTGTGATTTGAGCGGTGGGGCGAAAACAGCTCGGCTCTTGAAGCGTAGATTTGCTCCAAAGACATAGAATCTGCCCCGCATCGCGGTAGGTACCGTCGTGAAGAGCTATTCAAGAGCTTCAATCGTGGTGAGTTTGGTTGGGCTGCGGCGAATAGTATCGAAGCTAAAGGGAGTCGCGCTGGAGTCGCGCCTTGACGCGATCGAGCCGTGAATTTAGCGGCGGAGCGATTACAGCTCGACTCTTGAAGCGTAGACACAGAATCTGCCCCGCATCGCGGTCGATCGCCAGGCAGGTTTACGGCTCTCGAGCGGCGATTTTGGACGGCTCAGTAGCCGTCGCTAGGCGGGCAGTGGGCCGCTCGCGCAGAGGCGAAATGTTCACGGGAATGAGACACTCGATGCAGGGCTCGAACCAATAGACCGATTCCTATGTTGTAGGTACTGTCGTGTAGCCCTATTCAAGCGCTACAGTCGTGGCGAGTTTGGTTGGGCTGCGGCGAAAAACGTCGGAGCTACAGCGATTCGCGCTGGAGTCGCGCCTCGACACGATGGAGCCGCGATTTTTGCGGCGGAGCGAGTGCAGCTCTGCTTTCGAAGCGTAGTTTTGCTCCGAGAGTCGGGAATTTGCCCCGCATCGCTGTGGATCGCTAGGCAGGTTAACGGCTCTCGAGCGGCGATTTAGGACGGCTCAGTAGCCGTAGCTAGGCAGGCAGTGGGCCGCTCGCGCCGAGGCGAAGTGTTCACGAGAGTGAGACACTCGATGCAGGGTTTGAACTAATGAACCGATTCCTATGTTGATGGTACCGTCGTGTAGCCCCCTTCAAGCGCTACAATCGTGGCGAGTTTGGTTGGGCTGCGGCGACAAACGTCGGAGCTACAGCGATTCTCGTTGGAGTAGCGCCTCGACGCGATCGAGCCGCGGTTTTAGCGGCGGAGCGAATATAGCCCAGCTCTTTAAGCCTAGATTTTCTCCCAAGACACAAAATTTGCCCCGCATCGCGGTCGATCGCTAGGCGGGTTAACGGCTCTCGAGCGGAAATTCCATTTAAAATTACTTGAATATTCATTTCCTTGAAGAATAAACAAATTTATATTCACAAATTCTTATAAAAGTCATTACCTTTTAAAGACTTTTTTAAAAAAAATTACACACACATCCCCAAATACATACTTTATGTCCATGTGGCTTTTGTCCACTTTTCAGTTAAGGGCATGTGGCTTTTGTCCGGTGGGGCTTTGTCCATGGGGGCTTTCGTCCCAGGGGGCTTTTGTCCTAGGGGGGCTTTTGTCCGTGTCCCTTTTGATAAGTACCAATAATGGTCCTCACAACTTACAGTTTGTGGTGAATAGCAGTTTATTTATTACATTTTAATAAAAAGAAGAAAAATTGGTAAAATAGTAGAAGTTAAGACATAATTATGGATTTAAAGGTAAATTATAACGAATCAAAGAGCAAGAAACACGGTTTTTTGAAATGATTGTACCCTATTTGTAAAGCATTTTTTTTTCAAAAGTCTCTCAAACACCCCCCCCCCTCCCCCCACACACCCCCACCCCCAATCTTTATTTGCTAATATATCGTAAAAGGTCCATACTAAGAATAGTGTAGTGTAGAACAGGGAAATGTTCGCGTCAAGGAATGCTCAGGTTTTCCTGCACACGGTCCTATTTGTGGCTTTTTATTTTATAATAAGAAAGGTTTGATTTCAATAGATCTAAGTGAAATGGATTTAATCTCGTATTATGCACATATAAATTTATTTTGACTTGCCAATCGCCGTAAATGATATGTGAATAAATCTCGATTTCAACTTGCGATATAATATATTGTTAATTTCACACTAAGACTCAACGTATGAGTTTATTTGCGAAAATAAATGTCTTTTGTCTTATTAAGCACACAAGTAAATAATCAATTGAGTTTGAAATTCAGGGAAACATAGAAATCTTGTCCATTCTAACAATTTATATCGCTTAGGAACTTGAAAATATATTTTGTGGGTTTTTTTAGATTTAACTTTCATTGCAATTTAAGTTCGTGATAAATAACCGGCTGCCTGTTCGCAGCGTTTATAAGTCAGTGAAGCTAACCACCCCGCGAAAGACGATTGTAAATTTTAACGCGCGAAAGCATTTCCAAGTTTACAGCAAATTGTAAGTATTACCGAGATATTGAAGTTTGGACAAATTAGACAGATACAACCCAATAATTGGTCGCTAGGACATGTTCGCACGAAAGACTAGCAACACCTTTAGCATCCAAGTCCTGTGACCTGTCCAATGCCCAGGAAAAAAGGCATCTGCAAGCGCATCAGAAATTGTACCCTCCACAACAAAGCGAAGCGTATCTAAGAGTGAAGCGTTCGCGATCATACTGTTATTCTTAACCAAAGAGGGTACTGACAGCTTTCAATATGAACAGTTTTCTAGCAAGTTGCCCTGAACCTACTGTCAACGTTTTCCAAAACGACACGTTACAAGGTAATACAAATTTCTCAACTACATCTAAATCTTATCTATATTATCATTTCATTCCAATAAAACTATTTTGAATAAAACAAGGTAATATTTTAGATATGATATAATATCACAAATACCAATACTTTTCTTAACAGATATCATACATGTTCGTCAGATTGTTCGATGTAGCGAGGGCCTCACCATTCTATTTCGAAAAGCAGTCGGCAACGTTCTACAAGAAGTTTGTGACAAATGTGACAAATCAACGATACATAGGATTTCTCTTAGATCGTTGACGTGTCGATAAACTTTAACTAAAAATTGAAATTTAACGATCTAGTCAGCGACTTAATCCCCCGACAATCTTCTTTTTATTCTTTTTCTCATATTTCTATATTTTTTTGTCCTTTTCCGTCAGATTTTGGCGATCAGTCGTCGACATTTCGCTTCGCAGGCGATAAGAAGACCGGTACAACGCTAGCGTTGTATTCTTTCTAATCGAAAATTGAAAAATAGGAGGCGCCTACGCGATAGTCCGGAGACCTGTCCAATGCTCAGGAAAAAAGGCATCTGCAAGCGCATCAGAAATTATACCCTCCACAACAAAGCGAAGCATATCTAAGAGTGAAGCGTTCGCGATCATACTGTTATTCTGAACCAATGAGGGTACTGACAGTTTTTAATATGAACAGTTTCAGTGTTTACGGTTTGAAGTGAGACCTTGTATATAATACGAGTGTTAGATATCAATAATTTTGATAAAAAAAAATTCAGTCTGCTAGGCTGCTAGGCTGCTAGGCTGCCAGACTGCCAACTTCACATTTCCAGCAGTCTAGCAGCGTAGCATCCTAAAATGACCACTATCGTTTTTTTTTGTTGTTGTTTTTTTTTTTTTTTTTTTTTTTAAAGATTAAAGTTCTCATATTTGTTAGGGCGAGATTTATATGTTGATGGCAATTTTCGGGACATTTTGGTCGGAAAAGTTGAATAAAATGAGATATCCGGAGCAAATCTACATTCACTAGAATTTCAGTGTTTAACGTTAATAAGTTGAATAACGTGATATATTTTTATCAAAAGATTAAAGTTCTCATATTTGTTAGGGCGAGATTGATATGTTGCGGGCAATTTTCGGAACATTTTGGTCGGAAAAGTTGAATAACGTGATATATCCAGAACAGTTATACATTCACTAGAATTTCAGTGTTTACGGTTTGAAGTGACTTCTAGTGTTTAATACTAGTGTTATATATCAATAATTTTGATAAAAAAAATTCAGTCTGCTAGGCTGCTAGGCTGCCAACTTCACTCTGCTAGACTGCTAGGCTGCTAGGCTGCCAGACTGCCAACTTCACATTTACAGCAGTCTAGCGGCGTAGCATCCTAAAATAACAACTATCGTTTTTTTTATCAAAAGATTAAAGTACTCATATTTGTTAGGGCGAGATTGATATGTTGCGGGCAATTTTCGGGACATTTTGGTCGGAAAAGTTGAATAACGTGATATATCCGGAACAAATCTTCATTCACTAGAATTTTAGTGTTAATGTTTTGAAGTGATTTCTAGTGTTAAATACTAGGGTTATATATCAATAAATTTGATAAAAAAAAATTTCAGTCTGCTAGGCTGCCAGGCTGCTAGGCTGCCATCTTCACTCTGCTAGGCTGCTAGGCTGCTAGGCTGCCAGACTGCCAACTTCACATTTCCAGCAGTCTAGCAGCGTAGCATCCTCAAACGACCACTATCGTTTTTTTTTAATCAAAAGACTAAAGTGTCTCCCATTTTTGTTAGGGCGATATTGATATGTTGCGGGCAATTTTCGGGACATTTTGGTCGGAAAAGTTGAATAACGTGATATATCCGGAACTGTTCTACATTCACTAGAATTTCAGTGTTTACGGTTTGAAGTGACTTCTAGTGTTTAATACTAGGGTTATATATCAATAAATTTGATACAAAATAAATTTTAGTCTGCTAGGCTGCTAGGCTGCCAACTTCACTCTGCTAGGCTGCTAGGCTGCTAGACTGCCAACTTCACATTTCCAGCAGTCTAGCAGCGTAGCATCCTCAAACGACCACTATCGTTTTTTTATCAAAAGATTAAAGTTCTTTTATTTGTTAGGGCGAGATCGATATGTTGTGGGCAATTTTCGGGACATTTTGGTCGGAAAAGTTGAATAACGTGATATATCCGGAACAGTTCTACATTCATTAGAATTTCAGTATTTACGGTTTGAAGTGACTTCTAGTGTTTAATACTAGGGTTAAATATCAATAAATTTGATAAAAAATTTTTTAGTCTGCTAGGCTGCTAGGCTGCTAGGCTGCCAACTTCACTCTGCTAGGCTGCTAGGCTGCCAGACTGCCAACTTCACATTTCCAGCAGTCTAGTAGCGTAGCATCCTCAAACGACCACTATCGTTTTTTTTTTATCAAAAGACTAAAGTTCCCATTTTTGTTAGGGCGATATTGATATGTTGCGGGCAATTTTCGGGACATTTTGGTCGGAAAAGTTGAATAACGTGATATATCCGGAACTGTTCTACATTCACTAGAATTTCAGTGTTTACGGTTTGAAGTGACTTCTAGTGTTAAATACAAGGGTTATATATCAATAAATTTGATAAAAAAAAATTTTAGTCTGCTAGGCTGCTAGGCTGCTAGGCTGCCAACTTCACTCTGCTAGGCTGCTAGGCTGCTAGGCTGCCAGACTGCCAACTTCACATTTCCAGCAGTCTAGCAGCGTAGCATCCTCAAACGACCACTATCGTTTTTTTTTTTTTCAAAAGATTAAAGTTCTTATATTTGTTAGGGCGAGATCGATATGTTGCGGGCAATTTTCGGGACATTTTGGTCGGAAAAGTTGAATAACGTGATTTATCCGGAACAGTTCTACATTCACTAGAATTTCAGTGTTTTCGGTTTGACGTGACTTCTAGTGTTTAATACTAGGGTTATATATCAATAAATTTGAAACAAAATAAATTTTAGTCTGCTAGGCTGCTAGGCTGCTAGGCTGCTAGGCTGCCAACTTCACTCTGCTAGGCTGCTAGGCTGCTAGGCTGCTAGACTGCCAAATTCACATTTCCAGCATTCTAGCGGCGTAGCATACTAAAATGACCACTATCGTCTTTTTATCAAAAGATTAAAGTTCTCATATTTGTTAGGGCGAGATTTATATGTTGCGGGCAATTTTCGGACATTTCGGTCGGAAAAGTTGAATAACGTGATATATCCGGAACAAATCTTCATTCACTAGAATTTTAGTGTTTACGTTTTGAAGTGACTTCTAGTGTTTAATACTAGTGTTATATATCAATAAATTTGATAAAAAAAATTTCAGTCTGCTAGGCTGCTAGGCTGCTAGGCTGCCAACTTCACTCTGCTAGGCTGCTAGGCTGCTAGGCTGCCAGACTGCCAACTTCACATTTCCAGCAGTCTAGCAGCGTAGCATCCTCAAACGACCACTATCGTTTTTTTTTATCAAAAGATTAAAGTTCTTATATTTGTTACGGCGATATTGATATGTTGCGGGCAATTTTCGGGACATTTTGGTCGGAAAAGTTGAATAACGTGATTTATCCGGAACAGTTCTACATTCGCTAGATTTTCAGTGTTTTCGGTTTGACGTGACTTCTAGTGTTTAATACTAGTGTTATATATCAATAAATTTGATAAAAAAAAATTCAGTCTGCTAGGCTGCTAGGCTGCTAGGCTGCCAACTTCACTCTGCTAGGCTGCTAGGCTGCTAGGCTGCCAACTTCACGGACCTGTCTCAATACATATATTTGTAACTCATGCGTGTTAGAAAAACACCCCGGAACAAGCGCGTGTCACTTGAGCATTTCCGTTTCAATATCATTATTTCCGGAAATGATATTGCACGTGCAGTGTGCAGTTACACCATATGTTGTATAGTTAGGAAATTCAACGCAGGATGTGACAAATGCTTCTGCAAATACCACTTTGAAGGTCGAACGTGATACCAATGATCCAATTAGATTGATTTTCTTATCAGATTATAATTTTGAATCTGAGATTGTGTTTTAATGGCATTACTATTCTCAAGCACATATGTCATACTTTTGAAAAAAAAATCGAATTGAAAGGATCTTTAACTTTTATTGCCATAGATATTTTCATATCGATATGCCGTACCTTTTTTATAGATTCAAAACCAAACCGACCTTTTTTTTTTTAAACTTTTCATTCATTATTGCTATGATTCATATGCGTAACTACGATTTTGAAATTTATATGCACTCGGAACCAACATAGCATGGATAAAGGCGAAATGTATACTGTGACAAAAGATGAATTTTCTATGTCCGTTCCCCCTTTCGATGATTTGTGCGTTGGTGGATAATCAAAACATCGTAACTACAGCTAGACATTTTCTTGATTGGTACACGTATATGATGTAAGACTTAATTTTAGTTGTGCACACGCAGTTTAATGCAATCTGATTCGCTGTGTTTTTTTGGGTTTTTTTTTGTTTTGTTTTTTAATATATATATAAATATATATATTTTTCTCTCACGCATTGAAAACAAGTTTGCGTAGCCGGCCTTGTGATTGATTTAATACACGCATATGATGTAAGAATTAATTTTAATTGTGAACACGCAGTTTAATGCAATCTGATTCGCTGGGGTTTTTTTTGTTTTTTTTTTAAATATATGTGACCCGTCACGCGAAAAGGGACCATCTGGGAAGTGCGTAAAATGTCGCCCCTAGTCAGTCTCCGCGGATTGCGCAGACTGACTAGGGTTGAAACTCTTCTCAATGTGCTTATTTTCTGAATCTAGAATGATCAATCCACCTTCCAGTGAAAGAATTTTTGAAATGCGACCTCTGGTTGACGTACGCTGGACCCAATTTCTGTTTCAACAATTGATATAACAGAGTTCCCAGATGGTCCCTTTTTGCGTGATTGGTCACAAATATATATTTTCTCTCTCACATTGAGAACAATTTTGAGTACGCAGCTATTTTGTGAACTTCTACAAAAAAGTAGACCCTTTAGAAATCTTATTCTTTAATGACAAATCTTTAAATTTTTTGGCTATGAGATATCAAATTTTAAGAAACAACATTGTATTTGTTGATTTATGGCACTTAAAAGCCTAGTTTCATTGTATGAATTCTTTCGTTCCTTCATTAGATCAAGAGATACTCTCTCCATCTTTTAAATGATTGGAATAATATATACCGAAAAAAGTCTAATGAAGCCCATGCTCTAATAAAACCCGGTTCCCCCATTTCTGAGGTTAAAACCTTCTATTTTTTTATGTGATTTTACAAATCGTGGAGCGTCATAAAAAGGGCCATAACCTAAAAGTCAAGGTCACCAAAATATAACTAATGTTTCATGCACATTTTCCCATATCAAATGTTAATATTTTGCGAGGATTGTGCTTATTTTTCGCCATTTTTTCAACGTCTTTACGAATATCGGTTGCTCAGAGGGAAGTAGTTGTAACTGCCTATATGTTAATATGCTGTTACAACTGTTTCACACTGATCCATCTATATGTAGCGTAGCCTCCAATAAAAGCACGTCACTTTCTAATGGAAATGCGGTGATTCTTACGGAACCCCGAAGTTCTATTAGAGGTTTTACAGTAATTATAATATAACCAGCAAAATACAAAGGGACTAGCTTAGGAGTTCTAAACATATCGTGTCTAGTCAGACTTCACAGTTTCAGTTTCACTTTGCTTTCCTAAAGTTAGAATGATCATTGTACCTTACTTTATATTAATTTTCTTTAACCAATTCATCTCTGCCCGATCCATCCTTATATTAAGCAAAGTTGTTAAACCTAAGAATTGTCATCACTTTGACGTCGTTAGCGTTTGCGTTGTCGCTGTATTTGGCTCGACAAACTTTAACATTGGCCATATCTCTGTTGTTAATGATGATCTCTTCGTGAAACTTGGCATGGTTACTTACCATCACGAGAGCTACCAAGTTGTGGATCTGTTTATCTCTGAAAGCATGATTGTAAGAGTTATGCACCTTTTTCATTTGAGCCCGTGCGTGACATTTCCAACAAATTGAAACATGCGTAAGTTGCAAACATTGAGCAGCCTGAACATTTCGACAGTGCAACAGGAAGATTGGCTGTCTCTCTGAAGACACATCTAGACCTGATCTATCTACAAAGCGCAAAGCAAAAAACTTTGGTCAGACTGTGCAGATGCACTGGCTGGCCAGAGTGTTTGCATAGCGCACATTTCAAATTGTTTGAAATGTCGCGCACATGCTAATTTATATTTTTTGCAATTATCCAGCACCTGCAGCCGAGAGATGGCACCCATGAGCGATGCTCTTGTTTATGTATTTTATTTTATGTATTTGTTTGCGAAGATATTGCTTATTCCGAATATTCTCTTTTCACATTTACCAGTCACTAGTTTGAAATAGCTAAACGTTTGGTTATGTAACCAATCACAATTTCCGACTTTACTCTTAACCGAATTCCTATTTTCAAGTGCAAACACTATTGGGATAAGCGCTTTAATGTTTTTCACACTTGCGTTATGGAGCCCTGTTCCAATTTTGCTTGGCGGGTCAAAATATACAAGTGCATGTAAATGAGTGCGTGCCATTTCCATCCAATTAACACGCGTGCTACGCTAAGACAAGGATCAGCCTATGCATTTGTACAGTCTGATCTGAGTACTAATTGCGCAAAATTTAAATAGCTTTTGACCCGTAGTACAGGGTGTTTCATAACATCTGTCCTTATTCTAAATAATTAGAGTTCTGATATAGCGTATCAGATTACGTAAATATTCATTAAATACAATTTTGCTTGATAAATGATTTATGCTTGTTTCTCTGATGATGTCAATCCTGTTTGACCCCAAACGTTTTATGGAATATCAACATGACGTCAATTTTAGGCAATAACGACGTCATTTTTTTCTTCAATTATCAATATCATTCATCATGCCTCCTGGCAATACAGGTGGCTAGTTCTCTCCTTTTGTAGTTCTTTCTTTTACATTCTTTTGTAAAGTTTATGCTGGTGAATGCCAGTGAATGCCTTATACCATGTATTGTTGATAGTTACCCCAAACATGAGGGTCTATAAGACATTGATTGGGCAATGTGACAGGCGTGCCTATTGGGGTTTGTGAGGCAATTATCCAGATTATATATCAATAAAACGATAGTGGTTTAGAATAAGTTATGTTATGAAACACCCTGTACTAGCTTCCAATCGGACGTTATTTTCTTATAACATGACCTAGGTCGCGGGAGTGAAATAAATCCGTTGAAAACTTTTGATTATACAAATGAGCTGAGAACGGAAAGCAAGGTTAAATTTTCTTTGGGGAACATACGTCATAATGAATTTGATGATGTCATTTCGCAAAAAGCGTTAAATTTTCGGGCTTGGTAATTCCTGGTTAAGTTTTACGTGCTCATGTTGAATATCAGTTATATGTCTTTTTCTTCTTAAGCTTATGCTTTGAAACTTTACATATGTTTCTGTGACCATACTATCAGCATATAGCCAAAGATTCATCATGCTGATATTGAATTTAGTGGAATCTTAACCAATTTGGACTAGGAAATTCTTGATTAAGTTTTTACGTGCAACTATTATATATAAGTTATAGTTCTATTTCTACTAAAACTACTTCTTGGAAACTTTGCACATGCTTCTGTGACCATAATTTCAGCCTCTGGACAAAGATTCTTTTCGCTTTACTTTCATTTAATTGAATTTTCCAATGTCGATATTAATTTGCTGTTAATATCCAGCACCAGGAATAGTCGAGCTTCGCTGTCCTCCGACAGCTCTTGTTCTATCTCGAACTCAGGTCATTTTTTATAAGTTCGACTATTTTGGAACAAAAGGTTTGGCTATTGACTTTTCATTGAAATGCTTTAGATTGGTACAAATACTTGATGAACTTGAAGGATCATACAAAAATTATAATACATAGCCTGTCATATTTGTCACCTGTTTTTCCTACGCTTATGTACTTTATCCTACGCTAATGTACTTTTCACCTCCAATTAACCAAGTTATTCTTGCAGATGCTTAATTCCAACATCCAAGGACTAATGTTCACTTTTGGAATTTTTGCTAAAGAAACTGACCTTGAATAGTTCGTCTGAATTTGTCAAATGACCTTTGTTTGACTTAAGATGTATGTTCTTCACAGTGTGGCAAAGTTACACTTATTTTGACAGAAGTAGCACAGTTGGTACAGTTATAAAAATCGCGGGATCGACAAGTTGAATGATTCTGGAATCAATGCATGGAACGAATTTTGAGGGAATTTCAATGGTATATTTACAATGATGCTGATTTTGTCCCATTGGGAAGAAATTGTCGATGTTTTAATACTAGAGGACCATGAAAGTCCTATATTGCTGACATGAGTAAGTCAAGTCATAATTTGTCTTCAATATTATAAATACCAGAGATTGTTTGATGTACATTTAGAGTAGTTTTGAAAAAAAAGCCTTTACTATCGTCCTACTGCAATTTGGCTTTTTTAAATATCTTTTACCATGGCAACCAAACTTATTGATGGAATTGTACTCTTTTAACAACTTTGTTAGACCTACACATGAACAACATCCCTGTCAAGTTTAAAATTGATTGGCAAAGTGGTTTGAAAGAAGATGACTTGTTTTTAAGATTTTCGGCAATTTTGGCCTTTCAAATACCTAAAAAAACAGAGTTTTTGATGGAACTAAATTCTTTAAGCATTTTCAGTAGAGCTTAACGCTAGGAACATCCCCACCAAGTTTCAAGTGGTTTAGAGGCACAAAATTTTTTTCTAGGATTTTCGTCCATTTTCTGCCATTTTCAGCCTTTCCGTTATCATGGAAACTAGAGTTTTTGATGAAATTAATTTCTTTTAGCAACTTTTCAAGAGCCTCGACCAAGGAAGTTCTTTTTCTAAATTTTCGGCAAATTTCGGCCATTGTCGGCATTTCCGTTACCATGGATTCCATAGTTTTTGATGAAATTAATTTCTTTTAACACCTTTTGAAAAGCTATACCCAAGTAATCCCTGCCAAGTTTCTGCTTGATTGGACATGTGGTTTATGATGAAAAGAATTTTTTCTAAAATTTTCGGCAAATTTTGGCCTTTCTGTTAACATGGCGACCAGAGTTGTTGACAGAATCGAATTTTTTCAACAACTTTTAAAGGGCTTTATCCAAGGAACATCCCCGCCAAGTCTCAGCCCGATTCGCCCGGTGGTTTAGGAGAAGAAGATGTTTAAAGAAATTGTTGACGAACGGACGGACAGACGGACGGATGTACGGGCGGACGACGGACGGTTAGTGTTCACAATTGCTCACCTTGAGCACTTTGTGCTCAGGTGAGCTAAAAATATACATACCTGTCAATAAAAAATGTGTGTGACTAGCAAAGATCAAAATAATAAAATCCCTTATACTGTTCTCTTAACCTAAACAGTAGCGATGCTGGGGAAAAA
Organism: Fragum whitleyi; assembly: GCA_948146395.1. Classification (NCBI taxonomy): domain Eukaryota; kingdom Metazoa; phylum Mollusca; class Bivalvia; order Cardiida; family Cardiidae; genus Fragum; species Fragum whitleyi. Next base: position 28,162,104 of record OX411551.1, on the reverse strand, counting down.
TGAAATTCTGAAAAAAGTATCTCTGGTGTATTCGCATTATCATCAAAGGTCTTACATATAATGACCCATTAAGTGATATACTTACGAATCTTCCCCATTCAGAGTCCGTAAAATTTACGTTCCTGTGTTTAAATACTTGAAAGCACTTTGTGAAAAAAAATAGCATGTGACAAGTAAATTCTCACTATTTCAAATTACAAACTAACAAATACAATGGTTTTGCGTAACATTATATTCACGTTTCATAGTCGTCCACAAGCTATTTCAACTTGATCACGTATAAAGAGTTTGTAAAACGGTAAAGGGTGAAACCTAAGGCATTTTCATGTTGTGAATAAAACGTGCACCTGCAATTGTAAAAAAGAGACAGGCGTTTCTAATTGATGCATAGAAGAATCAATTGACCAATAATATCACCAATTTTGCACAGGAAGTAATGTTAATGTAAAAGCTATATCAAACAAACAAAAATAGTCGACTAAGCGTTATCCATTGTACGATAAGGTGCATAACTACCACACTAATATATACAGTTACCCCCTCCCCCATCCCACGTGCACTCTTTGCCACATGAAAAATGTCTTATGGTTGATATTGTTAAGCAGCACCCTCTGATTGGGTTCATGTCAAGTCGAGGAAAACGTTTTAACAACGTCTGGAGGAGGAAGTAGTTTTAAGTTTTGGTTGCTTAAGACTTCAGTCTAAAACTTGTATATCGTGTTTTAAGTGTGAAGTATTAGACTTGCAGTATAAGACTCCTCTTTTAAAACGCCACTTAAAAAAGAAGCGGGAGAGAACCGAAATGGTCAGATTCGAGATCTCATATTTGTTTACAAAATACTTAACATGTGGAACTTTGCATTTTTGACATAGTCTATTTGTTAGCAATTGAATTTGTCTCTCACCAATGGGTAGATAATCGTGGACCTGTGTGAGATAGCGGCTGTAGGCTAGGAAAGGATGTGGTGGTTGTACTGGTGAGAGAAATACCAAGAAACCATTGTTAGGTGCTCCAGCCGCCGCGATATAACTAAAAAAATATGGAAAGCGGCGTTAACTCCATTCAACCAATCAATTGTTAGTCCAGAGATTTTACGTCGTTTAGAGATTGGAATTTTCTTTGACGTTGCGATAAGAGAAATAACCAAAATATCGTTATGCTTTTCGCCGTGCTTGAAGAAAGTAATTTTTACGTTTCAGGCTTATCTGGCTCTATACATAAAGTAGTGAGTCGCGTTTAAATGATGTCAGTAATTTTGATTTGGTTGATCCAGAAACAACAAAGTCATTTATAACCACTTTTCGTATGAACCTTGCCTTATGGCGACCTACAGCATTACGTTGTGCCTTCGTACATTTAAACATGTTTCATTTCGAATTTCTTCAAAGGAGGAATGAAATTCCGTTCAATACACAATGCAGAACTTTCGTGACAATCAAATGGATCTGAATGTACACGTTTAAGAAGGGCAGATTTTCTGTAATTTGACGTTGGCGTCGATGTACAGAAACGCAGTCAATTAATGCATCGCAAATTAGCTCTATGTGAATTTCTTGAGTTACAATTATTGTTCGTCAAGCAACAAATAGGCATTGATTGTTTTTGTCATAATTAATCAAGATATTTAATAGGTGTCAAAGAACTTTTTTTAAGAGTTTAGAACTTCACGTACACTTTATGGTGTCACTTGTATGCGGGGTCCGTTTTATCTTAACGGTAGTTCTATCAATATGTGAAACTGGGTATTAAAAACATTCATTTTAGCTTTGCCATTCATACACACAAAACAAGAGGGCCGTTGGCCCTGGGTGCGCTCACCTGAGAAAAAAAGCTTCATTACCTAGGTATGTCCATGCAACTACAGAAAAGGAGATTTTCACTTATTCAATCAGATAACATTTGAAATAATCCCCCCCCCCCTCTGCTCCTCCCCTGGTCATTATTTATCTAAGTTTTTTCATAAAAGGTCTGTGATCAGCTAATCTTGGCCAGATATACAGGCTGAGTCTGAGACTTTTAAAGTTTTCTTTAATGAGTTGATCAATCCATGTCAAATATAAAGGCTGTAGGGATTCAAAATTCTCAACCAAGCACTCCCCCCTCCCCCAAGATGCTCTGCACCTGGTGAATCTACAGTCATGATTTTAGCTAATTCAATTAATGTCCATATGCTGATCATCCATACCAATTTTCAAGTCTGTAGGACTCCTGGTTCATTAGAAGAAGTTAAAAGATTTCAAAAATGATCCAAAGTCCTACCCCCTCCCCAAGACACTCAGCACCTGGTGACCCTACAGTCATGATTTTAGCTATTTTTATTAATGTCAATATATTGATCACCCATGACAATTTTCAAGTCTGTAGGGTTTCTGATCCAGGAGAAGAATAAGGTTAAAGATTACAAAAATGATCCAAAGTACGAGTCAAAACCGAACAACGTGTGTACTACTTAGCTTATTTGTGCTTATGGCGCGCAAAAAATTGGTCTAGTATACGCCATCAACTTTTGTGCGATAATAAGTGCTTTGTGTGTTCAATAAAGTTCAATAAAGTGCTTGCATATCGTTTCGCTGTGTCACGGAAATTTCGGAAAAATACGCAGATTTTTTAACACTTTTTAACACTTACTATTTTATGTAAATTTCTGACATTTTCACATAGGTTGGGTATCGGCGACTTGTTAGTGACGCATCGCTTAGTCTAGACTAGTCGACGATAAACATCTCGCCGACGTATCTTCAGCAAGCTTGACTGAGACCAACTTTAATCGCTCACTGCAAGTTTCTCTCTTTTCGACACATTGACATGAAAAAAAAATGAATAGAACATTACTTTTATGCTAATTCAAAACAATTTCGAGGACTTTAGTAACAGAATTGTGTAAAAGGACTGAGAAAAACGATTGTAGTAGACAAAAGAAGATATTTACCCTCCTTTGAAAAAAAGTAACAAAATTCTCAAAATGCAGCGAATTTACAAAACTGTAGTAGAGGAATTACCATTATGTTGTTGGAAAGTTACTATCCTAGCGATGCCATGAAAGGTAGCAGAATAGAAATTAGAATAGAAAAGAAACATGAGATGAGACCTTCATTTTCATATATGGGGTGAATTTGTTAACCCAACCAATAATATTATATTCGAAATTAGGGGTACCCATGTTCTCAGGCAAGTGAAATTGCATTCCCCGAAGTGAACTGGCTATCGGAACTCAATAAAAACTTGCATCTTTAAAATCATTAAGCAATACTTTTCGTGTTTTATTTGAATGACCAATTAGAAGTTGATTTAAGTTCACGTTAAACAAATCGACCATGCAATTTGTGCCTCATCACTGGTCAAAATGAGACATCGTCACATTGACGGTTATAAGTGACTGCAAAATGAATATTTTGTCCTGATATCATCGAGGCCCAGTCGACGATTCTTTTACTTGTCGGCCGATTAAGGCATCGCTGATTTTTGTGTCGTGTTAACATAACCAACGATATGCTATGTCTTTTTATTTTAAACATGCAGTAGAAAATCCAATCATAAAACAAACGCTTGTGCATTTCGATCTAAATTACGGTTCCTCATTCACACGTTATTTGAACGCATAAGTGGGACGTTTTTGATGAGTAGGCATTACCTCATTCAAAAAGGACAAATCTATATCAGATTAGTACAGTTTTGGTTTGATCCCCCTGAGACTCCTACTTCTTCAGATTAAGCCTACGACAACATGTAACCACATGGTATTAATTAAATCCGGACACTTGTACATCAAGTTTTTTTTTTCAAGTATGTTGCATAATCTTGTATAATTATTTTGATAACTTACTTAATCCTATAAATACTTAAAATACTGATTTGCAACAAAGTATTTGGAGTTCCGACAAACCACATCATATGACAAAAGTATGCTCAAGACGAGGTCCAGATACAGTTTTGTCTTTGAGAGGATCGCCATGCTAGATGACTTGTTGAAATGTCAAAAATCGGGTCGAACTAATCATGCATTTCTAAAAACCGTTAAATTGATTCTGAATGCCAATGGTAGGAAAAGACTATTTTAAGATGATAAGCCGAGAATAGACTTGTATTATGGGAACATATGTGTAAATGAATATAACTTAGAGATTGCGTTGAGATCACTCAGACAATTAGGAAAGGAAAGGGCAATGATTAAAGCCGAACAGATTGAACAATGTTTCATAAATATTAAGGCATACATCAAATGAAAAACTGCAAGCGACGAAATCACATCAAATGAAAAACTGCAAGCGACGAAATCAAACAGAACACTGCACGTATTTACAACGCATACAAGTCAGTGTCCGAAAAGAAGTTGTTCTTGGCCTAAAAAGAACAAAGTCTATAGATCATTTGACTGCATCGGTCAGGACACAACTCACCGTTCTTACTTGAATGAGCACGACAGCTCATTATCTACGAACTATGTTAGTAGTTCCTGTACCACGCCTTTCCAAATGAATGTTATAAAGTTTCGAGGCAGTAAAGGCGAGAAGTGATAATAGAAAACTGTCTATAGAAATTCTAAAATTCGCTTTTATTCCTGATATTAATTGAAGAAAAGTAAGAACAAGTAGTCCTTCTTGGTGACGTACATATGAACCATCTCGCTATGGAAGACTCTGACACGCTTGTAGAAAATGATATTATACTTTATTGCATTTTAGAACACTCAAGTCCTTTGATGCAGCAGTGAGATTTGCAACTATATTGAACATTAAAAGTAATGTAGTATACGTCACTACGGGAATGACAAATGTAACACGTTTAGTAAATATTAATGAAATATTCCAAAAAGCATTGATGAATGCATCTCAGGTCGAAGTGACAGGGAGGGATTTTACGACACCGGTATTTTCCATCTAAACAATTAAGCAGCTATAAAGGCAGGTGTTTCACAGACAGATCGGCTAAACAGAAACAATCGGAAAGCGATAGGCCTAAGACTTGTGGTGTTGATAAAAAACAGGTTGAAACTATGCCAACCCAGCAATCTCTACCAAGCGCTATAATTAGTCCAGCTGTAACCACGGACGCCCTGTAAAAGGGACTAGGAGAGAAAATATTAATGACAATACATAGGAGGGTATAAAAACAAGTGATGATAAAATGATGGATTAAATGGACTACCTCAGTCGATCAATTTTGAGGTTGAACTTTTACCATCAATATTTAAAGGCATTTAAATAATAGAAGACAGAAAATCGAATAAGTAAACGCAAAGTTTTACCGAAAGCTGCCAATGGGGAGAAATTTATATCGATTTGAGTTAATTTTGAGGGCGAACTGTCACCAAATAGTAGAAATTTGGCGGTACTAATCCACAAAAGATAGTAAATCGAATAAGTAAACGCAAACAAAAGTAAGCAAAAGCTGTGAATGGAGAGAAATTTAGATTAATCGTGTCAAAAAAGCTAGAAGGTGCTGAAAAAGCAAAAGAAGTTAGAAAGCGAGAATGTTATTAAAATGAGAAGAAAAAAGAAAAGTACAGAAAGAAATGAGAATTAAGAAACAAGAAAATTAATGAACAGAAGAAAAAAGGTGCACATTATAAGAGACAGAGATACGTTGTAAACAATGAGGAGAATAGTAAAGAAGCCAAAGATCCAATAGATCAAGTAGCTATTTTGTATACCTGCTCTGAAAGTTATTCATTGGCAAATTCGGGAAACATCTTTACATCGTTTATCTTGAAAATGTAAAATTTTCTTTTAATTAATGGGGTATTGAATATTCCATAACAAGAGGACCATTGACCCTTTAGCGCTAATCTGAAGCATAAAATTGTCAAAGGTGACAAAGTGTCCAAACTACTTATTTGAAACTCATTACTGGCTCAACAAAAGTCAAAAATATTTAAAAGACAAACATAAGTGTCAAATATGTTGCCTCTAAAGTACTAAAATACTTTTTTAGATTAGAAGGTTTTCTAGTTTTTGACACTCTTTCAAACTTGTATAAGTTTTCAAGACAAACATTCTGACCATTCTGACCAAGATGTATTATTTTCAATCCAAGAGTGCAGACACGAATTTTCATAAATTTGACCCCCTGATCTCATTTTTGGCCTAATTTCGAATTTGACCTAGGTTAAATGGAGACAATCATTCTCATCTAGTTTCAAGACATTTGGGAAAAAAAGGCCTCAAGAGTGTTCACAAGGGTTTTCTTAAATTTGACCCCTCAACCTTATGTTAAACCCCACTTTCGAAGAAATTTCGAACTGGGACTAGACATCATGAAGATAAACATTAAGACTAAGGTTCAAATCATTTTTGCCAAATAATAGGCCCCTAGAGTGCACCCAAGGCTTTCTAAGATTTGACCCCTTCACCCTGTTTTTGACCCCACTTGACCAAATTTCGAACTTGACCGAGATCTGATGGAGTCAAACATTCTGACCAAGAGTCATAACACTTGAGTAAAATATGGCCTCTAGAGTGCATACAAGGTAAAAGTTGACAGCGGACGACGGACGACTGACAACGAACGCCGGACAACACACAAATACAAAAGCTCACCTTGAGCACTTTGTGCTCGGGTGAGCTAAACACGCGTGTATCGTTAGCCTTATCATTGTCGCTTTTAAACTGGTGTCTTGCATTGCTGGATTTAAATATATCTTGATGAAATCTTATATTGATGATAACTTGTGTTGCGATAAATGATTATTTCGATACGTCCATTGGAACAGCCTAAGTCACAGTAAATGGTGAAAGTTGCAACATTGACCTTCTCCTACACTCAATTGTCTTTATTATGTTTGTTTTTAGAACTTGCAAGTTACTTGGTTATTTATGTCATTTCACACCTGTCTTAAGTACGAAATAGCAGCATTGTCAGGGCGGGCACCCGTTTCTGTGACTCATTTCTACTAAGAACGCATGCTGCAAGAAGAAAGCGTTCGCTAGCCCATACTTCGTTTAAGCTCCACTGGACGAAATCCAAAGGGATATAGCCATGGCCTTTTGCCCGTTGTGCGACTGTCCTTGCTTGCGTGTTTGCAAAACCTTTTTTATTTAATCATGTTCTTCTCTTAAACTACTGGGTAGAAATCAATTAACTTCACCGGAATGGTGCATGGGACATCCTTTCAGATTCCTTTATTTAATCACTTTCGGTCAGATAACTTAGGCGCTAACGGGTGCCGCATCATTACAAATGATTCGCAGGCGGCACTCAATCCTTTCCGACTTTTTGTCTCCCACCAATATGTCGATCATCATAAACCAATGTGAGATAGCAGCTTGAGGGTAAGAAAGTATGCAATGGTAGTACAGGTGTGAGGAATCCATTGTTAGGTGCTCCAGCCACCGTGATATGACTGAAATATTGTTGAAAGTGGCGTAAAACGCCATTCTAACAAACAAACTTAAAAGAATTTATCCCAATTTGCTGAAATATGAAAACAATTTTCTTCTCTGAAACAACAGTACAGATTTAAATTTTGATCCGGTGTATGCCATTGGTGCTACGGCCTGTCTTTTTATACAAATATGTCCCCATATTGGGTAGTATAAAAAATTCTTCTTCTTTAAAATTTCTGGTCAGAATTCAACCACAGGAATTAGGCTTGGTGTATGTTTTTCCGATACCTTCGTTAAATCCTGATCGGGTCGATAACTTGGTTACTAAAGGCAACATCCTCAAAAATAGTCCCATAATGTAAAATAAGATAAAACAATTTTTCTTCTCTGAAACAAATGGCAGAAATGATACCTGGGACATTCTCTCTCAGATTCCCTCGTTATATCCTGAGCAGGTTGTTGTCTTGTGGGGGGGGGGGGGGGGGCAATGGGATGTCGTGTCACAAATTTCTCATTTAAACATCTTCTCATCTGAAACAACATGTCAAACTTTAATCAAATTTCATAGGAATGATCATTGTGGCATGCTCTCTCGGATTCCTTCGTTAAATTCTGACCTTGTTCACAATGTTGCAGGTACGGGCTGACGAGTCACCAAAATGGCCCCCATTGTGAAGTATGATAAAAATCATCTTCTCTGAATTTACTGGTCAGAATTAAAACAAACTTTGCATGAATGATGCCCAGGACATGCTCTTTCAGATTCATTCGTTAGATTCCGATCGGTTTTGATAACATGGGAGCTACGGACTGTCGTGTCACAAAACATATCCCTAAAAAATCTTTTTATCTCTGTAACTATTTTCTAAAGCCAACTTAACTTCACATGAAAAATAATCTGGACATGCTCTGACTGATGGCTTCATCTAATCCTGATCGGAATGATAACTCGGTTGCTATGGACTAAAAATGACGTCATATGGTAAAACATATAAAAAAAAATCATTTTCCCTGATAGTTGCCAGAATTTTTCTGGATATACCTCTCTCCGATTTCTTTTTTGGTCATATGTTGCTTGGTTATGGCAAAATGGATCTTTGTGATACAACATTTGGCGTCACGATAACTTGTACTTTTATTGGCAGATTTCAACAAAATGTCAATTATCATCTGTAATAAATCTGTAATAAATCTGCTTGAGTGCCAGTGGAACGGTACTGGCTATCTTGGGCCTCTTGCTCTATATACATGCCCGATTTTATTTGTAAACAAGAGAACCGAATTTTGACGTGAGACCGAATCAAATCACTTGACTCTCATGTAAGTGCCAAACACTTAAATATTCATATGATATAATCAAATTAGCATAAGTAGGCTCTTAAAAGATCAGTGTATTTGATTGTTTTTGGTGAGAAACTAGGCAAACGGTATTTAGTCACTATAGTCAAATGATTTTAAATTCATATTGACAAAGAAGTTGACATTTTGGGTGACCATAAATAGCCCGTAATCCAATGCGCGAAATATTTCGTCATTGTGGTAACCTAAATATTCTATCTTATAAAATGATTTCATTTTTTGTCCATGATTACAGTCTGATGGGGGAGGATTAATATACAAAAGATAAAATCCGAGGGCGGAGTCTGAAGACCTTTCTTTGCATATTATTCCTTCCCATTAGACTTTATTCATGGACACATTAAGGTTAAAAAGAAATTATATCGTTTCTTATACAATCACAATTCTGAAATCAGTTTTATTACCGTTTTCAGGGTTTAAAAAGTAAAATTGAATTTTATGTAAAACTAATAGATAAGTGATGATATTGACATTGGTAATATAACGTCAAAAAAATCAACATTCCCGCTAAAGGTCACGTATGACGTCATAAATGGGCGGAGCTATTTGTGTACACAGTAAACACATGACATATGAACTTGATTGCGAATAACGTTCTGTGTAATTCCTCTTATTTCATACATGTATGCGTTTTACGCAGTCGTGTTATAATTCCGTATATCGATCGTCTTCACCGTAACAGCGTAAAAACGACACTCAACTCGTCAAAACCATTCAAAATCTCTCGTTCAGCACTCCAATCGTTCATTCAGAACACTCACTCAAATCAAAAAAAAAAACGCCACGAAATAGTAAAAATACGCTCAAGATTTGTTCTAAATGATCAGATTTTAATCCAATCGATTCAATAATTTTACGATTTTATCGCCGGTGTTGATATTAGATCTTCTGGTTTGTACGAGAAGACACACAAACCCCCCCCCCCAGAAAACTGGTCTTGTTAAAGGGAGATGAAAATATCGTTAATTTCGTCCAATTGAACGAAATTTACGATTTTGTTTCACCTCCCTTAAATTTCATTCGAAATTGGCTCCTCGCACCCATTTAATATTATGCCGAAATCATTCAAAACCATTCAGCTTGTCAATTTTATGATGTTGTCATCTTATTTTGCCATAATAGCGACGTCCCAAGCACAATTAACTTGTTTCTTAAAGAGAATATTGCACGTTTTAAATGCTGAGCCCAGTTTTGCTTCTTTTTAAACATGAAAATATTCTCGATGAATAAACCGTATTACAGGTTTTGTATTCAACTCATTCAAAAAAGAACATTTCTATTCCTATACAACTGTACAATGCCTTATTTTGTACGAAAACCTGATCCTCGTTATGTAATTTAGCTGTCTGTTTGTTGCCAATAAAATGAATGGGTTCCAACGTAATAATGATGTCTGGTCTAAAAGATTCATGTGTCTATTGTTCATAGATCACTGTTAACCATTTTACTCATAGCTAAAGATATCCATGTAGGCCTGCAATTTAGAGTGAGTGATCAAAGGTCAATTTTGTCTATACAGGAATACAAAAACTTGACCTTTGATCACTCACTTAAACATGTGGATCTATAGACAGGGGTATTAAAGTTTTGATATTTGATTTTATTCATTTATTTTTATTACCATTTTTTGCGATAGTCATTTTCAAAACCATACTTTCATGAATCTTATTGGAATAGTCTCATCGAGACGATTCGAACGAATACCGATTACATCGGGTTTCATTAAGAAGTTGAGATTTAACACTAGTGAAACCACCTCTCGTCAGTACCTCATATTTTTAAATCGGGCTGTGAAGTAGTTATATAAACTGTTTTCTAGACATCCCATCAGTTGGACACAATACATTTTTACCATCATCCGCTGAACAATGTGTTCGAGCCAAACTATGTGTTTTCAAACACCGAAGACACAGCCTTTTTAGTCACAATCTACAAACTTTTTTTTATCTTATTTACTTTTGCGACAAATAAAGAAGAGGCAAAACAAAATTTGATGTAATTTTCGCTTTTAGTAAATACCAGTTAGTATTTTTAGTCTTTATAACAAGATTTTTGGTTGAGTGAAGGAGTTGAAACGTACAATAGGTTGACTATATAATAAATTTGTAGCAGTTACAATATTACTGCTCTGACTTTTTTTCTCGAAAGGTCATTTACCAGTTGTAGGGCTGACAACCAATCCAGTTCTGTTATGATTATCACGTGGTCAAAACCCACGCTTACCGAGGCTGGACACTTACATTTTGCGTGTTATCCACTGAGCAATGTGTTCAGGACAAACTACGCAGAAACGGCCTTTTCAGTTACAATCTACTTTTTAGCTCACCTGAGCACGAAGTGCTCAAGGTGAGCTATTGGGATCGTAGAATGTACGTCGTCCGTCGTGCGTCGTGCGTCGTCCGTCGTGCGTCGTGCGTCGTCCACAATTTCTTTAAACATCTTCTCCTCCTAAACCAGTGGGCCAATCTCGATGAAACTTGGCAGGGATGTTCCTCGGGTCAAGCTCTACCAAAGTTGTTCAAATAAATGAAACCCACCCTTAACTTTCCCTTTACCCTTAACAAAAAGGGTGAAAATATGAAAATCTTTAAAAATCTTCTTCTCTGAAACAAGAAGGCAGACAGCTTTCATATTTGGTATTTAGCATCATCTAATGGACCTCTAACAAGTTTGTTCATATCAAGACCCTGAGGTCATATTTGGGCTTTGCCCGGGCCCAACCCTTTTTACATTGAATCAAAGAGCGAAAAACTTTAAAAATCTTCTTCTCTGTAACCAGATGGCAGACAGATTTAATATTTGGTGTGTAGCATCACCTAGTGGGCCTCTACCAAGTTTGTTCATATCAAGACCCTTGGGTCATATTTGGGCTTTGCACGGGTGCATCCCTTTATCCCTTATGAGCACGAAAGGTAAAAAAATGAAAATCTTCAAAAATCTTCTTCTATGAAACCAGAAGGCAGACAGCTTTCATATTTGGTATGTGGCATCATCTAGTGGACCTCTACCAAGTTTGTTCATATCAAGACCCTAGGATAATATTTGGGCTCCACCCCGGAGCAACCCTTTTTACATAGAATCAAAGAGCGAAAATCTTTTTAAAATCTTCTTTAATTAAAACCAGAGGGAACACTGCTTTCATTTTCGGTATATAGCATCATCTTGTGGGCCCCTACCAAGTTTGTTCATATCAAGACCCTTGGGTCATATTTGGGCTCCACCCGGGCGCATCCCTTTCAGCTCATCTGAGCATGATGGGTGAAAATGGGAAAAGCTTCAAAAATCTTCTTCTCTGAAACCAGAAGGCAGACAGCTTTCATATTTAGAATGCAGCATCATCTTATGGACCTCTTCCAAGTTTGTTCATATCAAGACCCTGGGTTCAAATTTGGGGTCCACCCGGATGTATCCCTTTTTACATAGAATCAAAGAGCAAAAAGGCATATCTGTCTTGCTCTTCGCTGAAAACATTCCATGGTATTGATCTTAGGCAATAATCTTCATTTTGACATCTGCCTATCCAATTAATGTGATGTCCCAGGTGTCATAGAGACTCGGGTGAGCGATCTAGGACCATCTTGGTCCTCTTGTTTTTAATCTCTTTCACTTTTGCGACAAAAAAAGGGAGAGGCTTATACACAATTTGATGTAATTTTCGTTTTTAGTACATTTTTTAATTACTAGTACCTATTAGTATTTTCAGCGTTTTTACAAGCTTTTCGGTTGAGTAAAGGAATTGAAATGTAAAATAGGTTAACATGTGTTATAAATTAGTAACAGTTACAATATTACTGCCCTGATGCATTAGGATAGGATTACCGTTACGTTTTGATAAACTGTCGGTGCTGTTATAAAATATCGTAACTACACTACCGTAACGTAAGCCGTAGGAATGCGATGAACGGATCGCTGATCGAGCGATTTATAACGTTTTTTTGTCGGTTAAGCGTCAGTTTCCCGCTGTTTTCATCTGCAACGTGCTTTTCACCTGACAGGAAAGTGCAGCCATACGCCTATTGACATTTTAAACTGCTTATATCCGGACCTTATGTCCTTATTGAATAATTCAAAATTCTTTGTCTGTCATCACTTGATCAAGTACCCACACTTACTCTTCTGACAGGTCACAGCTGTCGACAAAAAATGTTCATGGAATCCGCGGGTGATGAAAAGAAAGTGCTTAATGAGTCTGTTGCTGTTATTGTTCTTGTTATTTTCTTTATTACATAATTTAGCTGGGTTGAGTTTAAGGGGGGTTTAAATTACCTTGCCGTATAAAAGCTAGCTTGTCGACAAGACAGTAGACAGTACAAACACCCCTTATACCCCTCAAACTTAATCTGGCTACTTAAGACAATGACAGTGACACATGTTCTTGCTGTACACAAATCGACGTTGCCGGTTTTTTCTGAAACCTCGTAACTACAGCTTTGATCAAGCTGCAGTTACGAGGTGTTAGAATAACATCGGCGAAATGATACCAGAGGTTCATTTGCAAATACACTTGTCCGTCAATTTGTATCACTTTTACGACATCCGCTTTGCTCAAGTAGTCCCCCGCTGTCATCAGACTGCCCAAACTACTGCAAAGGCTCTTTATAAATTCCTTCGATATTCTGGCTTTCCTGAACGTTTTCATAGCGATCAGGGCCGTAATTTTGAAAGGATATTTATAAAGGAACTTACTAAGGTTTCGGGATCAGAAAGTCTAGGACAACTCCATATCACCCTATGGGGCATGCCTCGACGGAGAGGTTTTAATTAGACTCTTTTAAAGATTCGAGCGAGCAGAAGGTGAACTGGAAAACTTACGTTTCACTTCTTGTCTAGGCCTATAAGAGAACTTGGTACGGCTTTACCGGTTTATCCATTACCTAACTTCGGATGGCACCCCAGGATCTCCGTGGACTCTTTCCATGAAAATTACCAACGGGGTGACCCGGCATCCAACCATGGGACTTATGCGACGAGATTGCGGGAGAGACTGCATTGGCAGAGGCTAGAAAGCAGTCTTCAAAGAAAGGGTACGTCTACTTCAGGCGAGTCAAATACTCTTGGTGAGAGATAGGCGATACTGTCCTCGTCCGAAATGTAGGGCTCCAGGGCGAGCACAAGCTTGCAACCGTTAGGAATCTAATCGATACGCTATTCTTGAGATATTCCTGTCTACGAGGTCAGTCGCCGTGATAAAGTCGGATCTATTCGATGTCTTGATCGAAATGTGCTGTTACCCTTCAACAGTCTTCCTCTGGAAAGAACTGGGTTAGTCCGCAATGCGACCAACGTCAATGGGAGGGAACGCAATCCTAGCCCTCGCGCTCAGAATTCGAGTCTGATTCTGGTGTACCTCGTTAAGTCATTCCTGAGCGGAGAATCACTCGGTCAACCAAAAATTCCTGTCCGATCCGAGTCTGAACCCAACCTGTTAGTCCCAGAGAGATTACCTACTGTAACTCCAAACAATCGCCCTATTACACCGATACTGAGCTCATCATCCAAAATCAGCCGGCGGTTGCTAGTCCGGCAAGGCTAGCCCGAACCATCCACACTCGGCGTCCGTGAAATGAGTATTTTTTAAATTAAAATTAAATTAAATTTAAATTTTTTAAATGTTTAAAGTCGACCTCTAATTTCATAATTGGTAGCAATTAATCTTGGTGGCCAAAACACTTCCAATCTCTTAAGGTATCTAAAACATTAATGAAATTTTCAGGATTTAGTCATTTTGGTCAACACTCATTGAATAAGAAATTCTCATTTGATTTCCTTAATGAAATCTTATATGATAATTCAAAAAAAATGACGATAATAGAAGGTATCTTATTATATAAAAATATGTGAATTAAAAAATAATAAGTCATTTAGTAGGAATTGTCAAGAACCCTTTTTACCAAAATAGATAATATGATTTGATTTTCTCATTTTCCTTTCAGAATTGATCTTTCTTTCTGGTCTGTATAAATGGTCAAAGGTCCATCTTTTAAGTAATTCAAGCACGTGTCTACTTTGTTTGCTTTGCAAAAAAAGTAGTTCCCTAAGAAAACTGCCAAGCTTTTGCTCGGCGTTGTCTAATCGTAAGAAATTGGGACATATTTTTTTTTTTTTTTTTTTACTTTAGAGATGTATGAAACAGGCTTGACACGAACCCATAATTACGTTGTGTGTGTATATATCTATTTTCATTCATTTTATTTATTACTATATCATTCTTCTTATTATTATTATTATATTATTATCATATTTATTATTATTATTATTATTATCATTATTATTTGTTGTTGTTGTTGTTGTTGCTTTGTGGTGGGTGACTTGGTATTACTCGTCGAATTCAATACGACAATAATTATTTGTATGAAAAAAAAATATTATATTTCTTTTCCATCATTTTTATCATGTTCTAGAAGTTGATGTATGCAATAATATGTGACTCGTCACGCGAAATGGTACCATCTAGGAGGTGCTGAAAGTCTCAACCCTTGTCAGACTGCGCGAATTACGCAGACTGACAAGGGTCGAATCATCTCGCTTTTTTCTAATTTTCTAATTCTAGAATAATCAATCTACTTTCATGAGAAAGAATTTTTGAAATAGGATCTCTGGTTGACCTGTTCTAGAACCAATCTCATCAAATATTTACTTAAAGAAGTTCCTCCATGGTCCCTTTTTGCGTGACGGGTCACATATACATGTGTATTTATATCGTGCAGGGTTGAAGTATCAAATTAATACTAACAAAGTGACATGAATTGTGCCGTTAAGGGGCTCCCAAAATATCGTATCTTTGTCTTTTTTAAAGCCGTTGATACGATATTTTTGTCTCCCACCAACGATATCATGATCGATCATTTCCTAGAACTTGTATTAATTGTGAATCTCTCTGTGGTCAACAAATAGTCATTAGTGAGGAATCGTGGGCGGATGGGCCGTTTAATTGTAGCAAAGAGATTTTACTTTAAATCATTTAATAATAGTTTTATCCAACAAAATCTGTGTATTCTGATTGGCTGCAAAATAGGTTTTATTTCACCATGATCATGATTTTGAGAACGAGTCTATTTTGAAAGCGTCTGCGTAAAGTAGCCCGATAAGTAATATACATGTATATGTCTTATTGTTGAAAATCGTCACTCTTTTGCTTCAGAGTATTGAATTATTAGATATTAAGAGAGTATTTTTCATGGAGGTATGAAACGGTAAGAAATTAAAACATTATCGCACGTATGTACGAATCCAAATCGCGAATCCATACCGAGTTATTATGATTTGAGTTACATACCCCAATCACATTAGAAAAATCAAAGTGCTGTCAGCACTGTAAATCGTACATCATTGAGAGGCTGGGATAGTGCAATAGTTCGCCAATCAAAAGGGCTCAAATTTGGACAATAAAAGTTGGTAAAATCTTTAAATTTGTGAGTTTTTTGTCTTAACACTCCATCTTTTCGAGGACATCGCCAGCTCATCCAACCTCGTGGGTCCGATTTTGAAATTTTGCTGATTCGATAGCCCTCTGCTAGTCTAAATTATTTCTTAGCAGATTTTTACGTTGTTATAATGAGCACGCGCCAAGCTAAAAACTTGTCTGTTAATATTATTCCTCTCTCTATAGAGTTTAAAAGCCTGTTTAGCAACAAACATTTTTCATTAAACTATTTACAATTTTGATTACCAACATGTTTGTATTTCAAGCATTGGGTTTTCCCAAATACTGTAAATGCATTTTCCCTCAAGAAACACGTGAAATCGCCAACTAAGCTATTTATATCTTTGGTTTCTGACCAATCGATTAAATCTAGCAGCACTCTATGATTATTCATGAGTTGTTCTAAAAATAGATCGCTCTTACTGCTATCCTTTACCAGTTTGTCGTATGCTTTTGTCGGTTTATTTGTTGTTGAATAATTTTTCTTCATACTCAAATTTGAATATATTGAAAATAGGATTGGAGCGTGATCAGAGTGCTCATTGAAATCAAATATTTCAAAATTATTTCTATTTGTTAACACATGCGAACAAAAAGTAAACTTCTCACGCTCCCTGTTTGAGTGCAGACGACTCATGACTAATGACAAACAAGTTAATCGACACATTTCGAGCAGACGATGTCCATTTACGCGTGGGTTTTGACCCAGTGATAATCATAACAGAATTTGATTGGTTGTCAGCCCTACAACTGGTAAATGACCGTTCGAGAAAGTTCAGAGCAGTAATATTGTAAGTGCTACAAATTAATTATACAGTTAACCTATTGTACGTTTCAACTCCTTTACTCAACCGAAAATCTTGTTATAAACACTGAAACTACTAACTGGTAATTACTAAAAGCGAAAATTATATCAAATTTTGTATTAGCCTCTTCTCTATTTGTCGAAAAGTAAATAAGGTATAAACAAAGTTTGTAGATTGTGACTGAAAAGGCTGTTTCTTCGGTGTTTGAAAACACATAATTTGGTTAGAACACATTGCTCAGAAGATAATGGTAAAAATGTACTGGGTCAAACAGACTGGATTTCTGGAAAACGGTAGATATAAATCTACTGCTTCGCAGTACGATTTAAAAACCATCTTCAATTAATGTCACTGTTGTGTATCAAACTTAGAGTATTTGCGAATGTTTAAAAATTGTATCCAATTTTGCTCGCAATGACACGTGTATGGTCAAAACTTCAAACGTTTCGCGAACGTAATCATCATAAACGGATGGTTTCTAATAGCAAGCAAGACATGTGACTTATTATGTGCTTTTGAAATTTATTAGACACATTTTGCCTATTACGAATGATACCAAACAACAACAACCATTCGTTCAGGATTCTAAAATGTTTGCGAACATCCCCGTTCACGTACTAAGCAGGAAATATGTGTCAAACGTATCGCTAACGTCTGCATCTTAGACACAGGAATGTCCAGACGACTAAGAATGACAAAGTTCATCTAAGATCGTTCACTATCTAACAAACAGGTGTTCTAAACTAATCAAGATCTTGATAATTTTAAGGAAAAAATCTTATTATAGATTAGTCCAAGACATTCTCTCTAATGAGTTGCTACGCCTGTAATCTTGAACTCCTTCCCTATTAGTCTAAAGCTCAACCTGAAAGACTTTGGTCCAAAAAGTAATTATCTATCATTTTCTTCTCGTATAATTATAATAATATGCCGGGGAAGATTTTTTTCTCTCAAATTAGTACCCACAACTCGATCTTTAAAATGTGAAATAAAACCCCTTCCTCGAAGACAAAGGTAAGGACTGTCATATTATTATTTCCTTCTATGGTAGTTGACCGATCGCTGGGCCCGTTCTTTGACAACTGTCATGACACACCCCAAAGATATCAAAAACGTCGTTTATCTCTAAAATTTATGCGCATGGATATGAAACAACAACAATAAATCGTTTGATTCAAGCTGAATGTATGACACTTAATCCGTCCATATGAATTTTTATTTCACACCTAAACAATCTAGACCAATAACATCGCTTACATGTATTTTGCATCACGTGAGAGTGAAATATCTAGGTAGCAGATTGCAGTTTCTTGGGCCGATTCACTGTCCGAAACACACTAATAGACTGGAAAATTAAATAACTCCTCAGACACCAACCTGAAATCAAAAACACTCTTTGTTAGCAAGAATAGGTAGTAAAGCTGGTTAGAAATCATAATTATAAACAAACTTGCTCTGAGTAAATGAAAAATTTGAAAATAAAATCATTCGGCAAAACTTCGAAAAATAGCGAAAATTTGGCCGTTTTCTGATAAACTCAAACTTGTCCAGTATCCACACGGGAAATGATATCCTTATAAATACTTGCTGCCTCTAAAGCCGAGACAGTGCCACATCTCCAGGTGCATTCAAAAATATGTGGTTACCCTTTACTTTTCTTACAATTTTTCAAAGTATTCCTACCCTACAATTGCAGCCATCACAGCTGACGAAATTCTGCAACCCCACCCACTTCAAATTATCATGTCACAGGGAACCAGCCAAACAAGAAAAGCTACATCCCTGTCAGTTGCGCATTCAAAACTGGTCCCTAAATTGATATTTATCATGATTTAAGGCAACACTTTTCAATTTCACTTTCAAATAATCAATCAAAACTTAACATTTCCTTATATTTCTAAATTTGACCCTGGCCACTTCGAATATTCCGACATAAACTACAATCTGTCCCCCTAGATCCACATTGTACAACCAGAACGAGGCTACTGTGCAATACGGATTTTATTCCAAAACGAGGCAACCTATTTTGCACGATAAAAGTGAGACAAGCTATATTGTACGATGAAAGCGAGGCTGAAGTCCCGAATATAGAAATCACCATTTTCGCAGCATTTTCAATGTATGAAACTCTCTGTTAGGAACAATTGAAATAAGTTTGATCTTGAGAAGCTGCTTGATTTCTTCATTTGTTACATTGTTTAGCAACTGAAAGAAGAAGGCAAGTGACATAGGGGAACGCAAAATTGGTGTTGTTTCTTGATTTTAGAATATCATTTGTTCACATGAATATGTACATTTCAAGCAACGACGGATAGTCAACCTGTATTATGTTAGTTACATATTATAATCGAAGAATGAATTGAACTTTGTTCGATTCCTTCGGAACGAAATGTTCTACACCGATAAAACATACAATTTTGCCGGATATAGCCGCGATTTGAGGACAAAAAAAATCTAAACGATAAATTTTGATAAAAGTTACAGAATCGCGTAGAGGAGCTCTCCATCTAGGTCTACAGCTAGTTGGTATGTCTGGGAAAATTCGTATTAAAGAGAAAATTACGTCCGAATGTGTATATTTTCCATCGAAGCAAACTATTATACATATGACGTCATGATCGACGTTGCTATGCAATCTCGTGCGAAATGACGCGCTTTTAAGGAACACTTCTACAATTTCCGTATTCCGTGTCTTTTTTGCATTTAAATGAATAAGATAGCCGTTTTTAATTTTCATGCCAGGTTAATAATTTCTTAAATTATTGAACACCAAACGCTATATATTCTTACGTATCTCCAAATCCCGCGAAATTACATTTTTTTGATCACTCAATTTAACATAAAGCCTTTCGATCTTACACTGTAAAAAAGAGATGAATAATTCATGTGTCGTTTTTCTTTTCCGTTTCCCCTTTTTTTGGCAAACTAGTTTGAGTAAGATCATCCGTGATATGGAAATTTAATTCATCTTCTCTTCATTCCTCTTCTGCGAAACCCTTGAGGTGTTGCCCACCTAGTATTTCGACTCGGCTATCGCCTCGTCAAATATAGACTGGTTCTGCAGGGTGATCATCCAATAGAATTAAGTATTGTACACGATCATGTTAAATAACCTCTTAATAGCAGTCATCTCCTAAATGAGTATTTTGAATGGCCAGTTGAGTTGTTTTTAGATCGACAGAAAATGATCTTTAAATCAAGTTGGTTTTTTTTTTTTTTTTCACACGTAGCCATAAACTACTAAAACCTTATCAGACCCAGAATTGAATTCGCTACGCCTATTCACGCAATCTGATAGGTTACTACAAAAACTATACATGTATACAAAGAATGTTCAAATCTTAAACGTTATAGACAACGCTGTTTTTATCATTTTTATCATTATACATTTGAATTATTCATTAGGTCGCTTATGTATAGAAAGCAAAAAATGAAGATTTATCAAAAGCAATAACAAAACATTTATGAAAGATAGTTACATTTGAACGTGTCGATGCAACAGACAAATATAAGACATGTCACGGACAAAAGGACCTCTTGGGAACTGCGTGCAATAAATATTTCAGAAAAAAAAGTTTGGTTTCTATAGAGGTCAAACGGATATCACATTGTTGTTTATGTCAATGATCTTTTGTATGTGTACCGCCATTTCTCTTTAAGTTATTACCGTTGTCATAGAACTTTCAAAAAAAAAAAAAAAAAGAAAATATAAAAAATCGTACGTATAAATTTTCTTTATCTTTGAATTAAATGAAAATCATCAAAGAAGATTATGAAATGTAAAAAAATCAGTGGTGTAAGGGAAAATAATATACGAGTATATATATAAATTATTGCTTTTCAATGGCTGATATTCATATGATCTAATATCTTCGGAATCACAAAGCAGGTTGCATGAATATTCTTACTGAAATACCTTATAGCAATAATCTTCCATAGAATATGTGGTATTCTCTTATATCCATCCTTAGAAAAAAATAAATGTTTCCATAGAAACAAGCAATATACCGTCATTGGTCGACCGAAACCCCGTAACTACAGCTTATTCAAGCTGTAGTTACGATGTTTTGATCGCCCACTGACGATTATTCATGTGTCCATAAATGAGATTCCCTTGATCGACCTAAAGATAAACTCTGTCATGTAAATGCTCATTATGAGATTTGTGATTTATTTAGGATACATGACAATTAGTCATCTTAAGATAGGCCATATCTAAATGAAACAAGGAAATGCTTCCAAAAACTACAAACTAAAATGAAAAAGAGAATGTTTTTGTTGTTTCTTTTGAAATCAATCGTTCTAGATTACTCCACAATGTGTTCATTTTGGGCATTTACGGCACGTAGATACGTAGTAATTTTGTGCGAACAAGTTTTTTAGAAATTGTCTCAAAGTGAATCAAAAATTTGCCTTTGTTCGCTGGATGTCATTTTATTTTAAATGTACGGCTTTGTCTTAGAATATACAGGCGGAATGGGCATTATCCGAAGATAGTATCAAATTTGACCTTCAATGGGTTTAACGCCGCTTTTAACAGTTTTCGGTCAATTCTCAGAGGTATTACCCAACAACGGATTCCCGGCATTTTTCGTACCTGTAGTACTTTTCATCCTATCCTTACCACCAGTTGATATCTAGATTGGTAGACCTGTCCCATCAACGCTACCCTCCGATACTGGTAGTTTCGATAGACGAGGACAGGCTCGCCAGACGAGTTGCTGTCCAACTCATGTTCACGCTTATCCAGCAACCAACTGGTGGAAGACAAGCACAAGTACCAAATTTGACAATGACAGAATGGCATCCTATGTGTGCTCTCATGATCTATGTCCGGTGTTAGGCTTTGATGGTGGAATTCGCATTCAGTCGTCAGTAGATTTGGTTTAAACCTATTTATTTTACATGGATTGGGAAATAAGTTCTTTCAACTTTAATACCTCTCGAGTCGTCAGAAGAAGACCACAACATCATAACTACATCTTAAATAAGCGATGTCGTTGGTTTCTTATGTCTGGCGGTAAACTGGTTGCCCGATGTCTGAGAGACACTGGGCCAACTTATTTCTCGCCCGCTTTCGGGTCGGTTGCAGACTGGTCTCACTGTCGAATATCAGAATAGCCTGTTCTAGGCTATTCTGATAGTCGATATGTGGACCAGTCTAGAGCTGGTAGCCCGCTTTCTGAGAGATACTCTGATATTGCGGGCAACAGTACCCGCCCGGGGCGAGAAATAAGTTGGCCCAGTGTCAATATATATCTAGGGACAGAAACCCAGTCTAGTCTGGTGCAAATTGCTTTAGATGTAATAATGAGGTATTTTCAATACTTTACTTGTATGAGCCAAGGTTTTAAAACAAGCTATTTTCGCCCAAATCAGATGTAACAAATACTAATTCACTAATTGGGCTCAGAGGAACGTAAATTTAAACGAGTACTAAATTTAGTACATTGATTACATATTTGCGTTTGTTATCATTTTTACGCAATTCACACATTTACATCTTCACGTGCACATATACAATA
>OX411551.1:27983206-28138206 GCA_948146395.1 Fragum whitleyi | reverse complement strand
CAGCCCATACGACAGCAATTGTATCCTTTTTGGTACGTTTTTGTGAGAAAGTAAGGTTGTCAAAAGCAGAACAAAGTTTATACCGATACAAATACAGACATGTCAAAGCCACAAGATGGTCCAAGCTTTTTCCAACAGTTATATCTAACTGTTGTATCTAAGTTAGAGTATAAAAGCTTATATCATATTTTATCAAATGGGTGTTGTCCACGAAACAGGCTCGGTAAGAAGGAAAATTTTGAATTATTGGTAACCAAATCTATCTTTAAAAAATCATCTTTAAGAAAAAAATAAACTAGTGCTAAGTAAATGTAAGTATGCTAAACCTCATTAACTTATTGAACAGAAGCCATGCCTGCTAGTCGCCAGTACTTTCAGTTCTCTGATTTTAAAATTTTTTATTTTGATGGTGATCATCGAAATACCCATTGCCATGCAACTTAATTTCTATTCACTGAAGAACTCTTCAGTTAAATGCTGGCTTCGGCTTCGCACATCTAGTTAAGAATAAAAATGAGACGTTTTTGATTCCCGTTCGTCACAGAAAACATATAAAATCCCATACAAATTCCACGAGACATTGAATGGAATCCCATGACACCGGATATATTTTTCTGTCAATTAGCATTGAATTATATTTTTTGCAGAGATCTCCATTGTAACTGTAGACGAAACACGTGAACTTCGAAGGTTTTTGGTTTTCAATATTGGTGAAATGTAATGTTTCTTAGCAAAACGTGTATGAAAATACGAGTGTATATATGTCTCTGTTTTGGCGACCAAAACTTTGTAACAACAATATGAATAAAGCTGTACATCTTTACTAAGACTTATTTAAATTAAATATACGGTTACCGATTTAATGTCGATCAACGACATTTGATAAAAAAAAATCTTGAACAGTCCCGAAATAAGCCTTGGGTTCAGGAAATCAAATCTTGGCAAAATGTTTGCCAAGATTTGATTTCCTGAACGCAGGGAAGGTCTCACAATTCAGCGGATGGGAAATTTCTTGTCACCAGCGTACCAATATCAGGGTCATGTGGCCATCAACGATTTAAGGACTCGTTTTACTAAACTTCTTACGAAAAGAATAATCGTAGGTCAAAATCACAGATTAAACCTGGCGTTTTCATTCGTTTGATTTTTTCCTTGCAATATCTCATCGGAATCGTCTTTTGCAATGAGATGCTGCATGGCCGAATTTTATATTTAGTAACTAATGTAGAAGCAATTTTAATTTTTGACTTACGCAAAAAATTATCGTAAGATGTTTAGTAAAACGGGCCCAGGGGCTTGTTCTAGCCATTGTTTAGGACGTGTTTTTGTCTTCAAAACGTCCAGGGACACTTTTAAGACAGAAATCGGGTTTCACTGAATTCGAGAGATTTGGGAAGTTCCTAATTTTGTCCCAAGCGTAAAACACCGATTTTGGCGTCCTCCGTGATACTTTTGTCATAAATTTTGTATCTAAAGGAGAAATGGCTGATGTTTTCAATTCTTTAGTAGAAGAAAATGACAAAGGTGCCCGAGCGAAAATAAAAGGAACTAGCATTTATATAAGGGATATAGTTTGTACGAAAATATAGTAAGATTTGTCCTCTTGATAAAATAAGTTCCCTTTATCATGTGTTACAAAATTCAAGTGAATGGCTTCAGAAAAAAATAAAAGTTACAAAATATTCAATTTTACGCTCGACAACGTCGATGACGTAGACGAAACGGAGGCTCTGTTATTACCTCGGATTTTCTCCGAAACAGCCGAGCTACACACGTAGAAAGTATTGTGGCATATTTCTGCCACGATATACGAAGTAGAAGTATCATGCCAGTTTGAAAAATATCGTGATAAATAAAAGTTTTGAGTAAATTTTATCTTTTTATTCATTTTCTCTTCATAAAAAAAGCGTGGAACTGATATCTGTTACCTCGCTTTTGCAACGTTTAACACTTACCTACCAAATTATTCATTTAGACCTGAACATAGATTGACGCCCAAAAAAGTTTATCAAAGAACTGCAATATCACTGTTAATAACATCGTGAAACTGACAATCATTTCGATCGAAAACATATTAAATCGCTCACTCTGCGCCCAATTCATCTATTCCAAACACTAACTCAACCCATTCAAAAACGTTCAAAAATTACTAAATACAATGGATCAAATACTAAATTTAAAATAGCAATTGCTAGAAAAAAACATGATTTCACTGACTTTATTGATTTTGGAAGTGTCTGATTGGTTCTCAGAGACATAAAGGGCTATTTATAGAACTTGTCTGAATATTTCATTAAAACAAAACATTGAACAAAATTAGCAATATTGGATTACCTCCTCTTAATTTCACTCAAAACTCCTCTCGATCATTTAATTTCATTCCAAAAACCATTCAAATATCATTCATCCTGTCAATTTTTACGATGTTCTTTACTGTAATCTAATTTGATGTACTGGATATAATATTTCCTGAAATCAAGACTTGATGTTATCATTTACCATTTACCTAGGGAATGTCTCCCTAATTTGCATGTCCATAGCAACTTACCTCCCTTTAAACCGTTACATTACTAACCCTCCGAGAAGACTTGTCTCGAGGCTTTGCCTGGGTGTTCCGAAGGAAAGGAAACTTCAGTCAGACAGTTATCATTATCCCAATGCTACCACAAATTGTATCGAACTGAACACATAGATAAACCGAGAGTGATAGTAGGTCCCGTCGTACTCTATACATACATGTATATGGAATGGTCCATGAGAGAGAAAGAAACTGATACAAAGAAATCTGGGTTCATACAGTATGCATTCAATTGAGATAAAGTTAGAGATGGTAATTGGATCAGAAGGCATGCTGTAGGTACCGCTTTAATATTAGCTTCGAAACACGGTAAGTTTGTGAAACACAAATGCCCCCGTAACATTATTTTTTTTTAATTTTGACCTTGACAGATGACCTTAAACCTTATCACTTGACCTTGATACCCACAGAAGCACATCACTGTGATCTTTCATAATGGAAATAATGAGAAAGGTATCTAAAATTAGTTTGAATAAGTTATGCATGTTCAGTTTTAAAGTTAAGTTTTCAAGAAGTTATTTGACTATGACGGATGACCTTGACCTTTGCACATGACCCTGACTTTGGTATCAACAGATGTGCATCATTGAGAACTATCATCATGCCAAATATGAGGCTTGTACCTTGAATAGGCATGAAAATATTGGCAATGTTAATTTATTTAGTTAAAAATTACAGACCGACAGACGGACAGGCGGACGAACAGACAGACTTACAACGGTAATAAATATGCCCCTGATCTTTTGATGCGGGGGCATATAAATTGGAATCATAACGCCTTATCTTTTACCAAATTGAAATGTTTAATTGATTCTGTGTCCGATTTCCATCAAATAATATATTGTCACACCATCGGCTTCAAAGACATTACATGGATATAACGTGTAATTAATGTAAGGTCCTTAATATGTCAGTCTATTAATGAAGTCTAAAGGTCACCAACAGTTTACGAGCGTCTCATTTCTGCCCAGAAAAAGACGAGTAAGCTGATGAAAGGTATTTTCTCTGTAGCTCATAAAAACAATGTGAAGTCGTCGCATATAATATCACAAAAGTGGAAGACATGCACAACAAGAAATCAAGGGATAAAAAAGAGACTTGACAAATACTTTTATTCTATGTCAGCACGATTAGCTCAGTCGTTAGAGCACCGGACTTCAAAACAATTTAATTCCAATCGCGTGGGTTCAATTCCCTGGCATACTTACAAAACTTTTTTTTATTATTCTCCAACAGAACCAACATAAATGAGCATCATAAAGTTAAACAATTATGCTTTCAATGTTTTTTTGTTCGAAGTTTTAGACTATATAACCATTCAGTTTCTATATTCTATGATATTGTGATGTGGGTGTCCTCAATCCCTCCAAGATTGGATTTTGTGTTATTGAGATAAATCTTTCTAAATTTTTGCTTTGCAATTTTGCAAATTTACACTTTTGAATTTTGTGAATTCACATTTTATTTGGTTGGATTAAACAATGCATTAATGCCACTGAAAATAAAGACATACAGCTAGTGTCAATTTGGTTTTTGGGTAGACAAAATTTACTATTTCTAAGTAGTTCAGAAGGATGCTAGGAGATCCTGGATATTTTTTAAATTTGCTTTTGTCTATTCTGTAGTTCTCGTCCTCCAAATCCAAGAGAAATAGATAACACCCTGAACACTGGTCAATTCAGTTAAAGAGCCTCCCATCTACAGCGTATCATGAACTGTAGATACGATGCCCGAGAACCGAAAAGGTCAATGCAGACTATTGCTTGTTGTTGTTGTTGTTATCGTTGTTTTCACCATTTAATATAAATATAGTATGTGCAAAAGTTATGCCACATAATTGTGTATAAAAGGTTCTTGAGTTAGATTAATTTTTCTCATTATGTTTTGGAACTTACAAAACTTAGTGTCTTTCAGATGAGACATTAAGGTAACTGCGGACACATAGAAAGCCATTTTAGGTCCAAATTTTAAATTGTCTGCAAATCATGGCATATGCGATAAAACTGAACTTTGAATTAACCGCTTTAATAATTCGGTCAAAAAAAGGTATTTCATAACGTAGAGTTGACGTCATGACGTCATCAAGGGGCCACCCCTTTTTTAGGGACCAAATTCAGTAATTGTCCATTTTTTCGGAAATAATGAACCGATTTTCATCCCGAATACGCCATTTGCTTCGTACATAGACGCCTGATGTTTTGTTTTGGTTGATATGAAGATGTAAGCGTAAGAAAAACAATTAAGTGTAACGTATTAAATGTAAATGCCTTCTGCGATGCTGTTTTCGAGTACAGTTACTGAAAATATTGCCTTTTTACTCGAAAATTTGCCCGGTGACCCATGCTCAAATTTAGATATGTTGCTGCCAAACCATTCCGCTGAAGATTTTTGAAATAAAAACCATGTGTCTTCGGGTTAGATTTTTTGTAAAATTTGATTCCGCAAAGATATCGCAAATCAAAGGATATTTCAAAGTCGCGTCAAATGTTCACAAAATCTTTCTTTTTAAAATGATGAAAAATTAAGTGAATTTTTGTATTTCTTAAAATCACATTCAGATTCAATACTTCTGAAGCCTATATTTTACAATAAATCTTAATTTCAAATATTTTATAATACGTTATTGCATGGAGATTGGCTCCAAATAAGCATAGTACCGATGGTTTTGGTGCGACGTCGAATTCGACGAAAAAATGTTGCAACAATTTTACAAAATCGAATTTAATGAAAAATCTAACCCGAAGACATATAAATTTTGTTTGATTAAAGCAAAGCATATTCTTTTAGCTTCAAAATAACAAAAAATCAGCATAGGTCACCGGACAAAACTTTGAAAAATTTCTATTTATTTATTAGAAAAAGAAATGAAAAAAGGAACGTCCAGTCTAAGAATTCGCGAAATAGATAGCGTTTCGGGCCAGTTTTTCTATTTGAATATGCAGAGAAAGTAAACGACCAGCTCAGGCGTTCTTGGACTTTCTAAATGAAACTTTTTTCGTAAAAATCGGCCGACTTATTTAGAAAATATATACAAATACTGATTTTGGCGTGTCGAAAAGGGGTTGGCCCCTTAATGACGTCACGACGTCAAATGATTAAGCTTCGGACCCTTTTCATTGCGTGTTAGCTAATGCCCGCATTTCATATATAAACCTCAGCAATTTTTGTGAGATTTTATGAAAGTCGAAAATTTGACTATGTTATCTGTCCGCAGTCACCTTAAAACAAGGTCCCCTATGACGGTGCTTAACATCGAGGTTATGTAAAAGAACCACGGCGGCTCACAACAGTAGTTTCGTCATGAGTTCTTGCACTATCCCCACTAACAACTAACCGTCTTCTCGGGGCTTCACTCATATGGGCATATGCTACGGCAGCGACGATAAATAAACGGAAATACACACACGTTCATTCTTTGAATTACATGTACTTGTATCTTGTGGTATAGTTCCGCAAACAAGAGTGAGGTTCTAGAAACCCATATCTCCTTTCATATTCCATGTAGAATTGATCATTGATCACTCATTAGAAATCGCTTGTCTAGTCAACATTTCTAACTTATCAATTTCGCTGGTAAATAAATTTTATTTGCACAACTCAAAGAGAGGTCTGAAATTCCTTCGTAAAACAGTACATTTAACAATATCGTGAAATTAACAAAATGAATGATTTTGGAATGAAATTGATTTATCGAAAGGAGCGAGTTTTGAGTGAAATCAAAGGGGGGTTAAATCAATATCGCTAATTTTGTTCCGGACGAACAAAATAAGCTATATTTATTTCTTCCTTTTAAAAAAAAATTGCATACAAGTTCAAAAAATATCTTTATATTTCTTCAAGAAGGAATCAGACGCTCGTAATTTCCCCTGATTTAGTCAAATCGCCATTTTTTAGCTATACCTTTTTGAATGAAGTTGGCGATCTTATATTTCTAGTGATTTTGGAGCGTTTTTGAATGGTTTGAGTGGGTTTATGTAATGAATGGGCCCTGAGTGAATGGTTAAGAATGATTTGGTTCGGAATGAGTGTCAATTTCATGATGTTTAATCTGTATAAAGCAGATGCTATTTTTTTTAAATAAGATCACCCAATTTGAAAGAAAATTCCTGATTTTTTTTTTAAAAAAATCAAATGGTTACAGAAAAGAAAATATTTAAGATAGGTGTGTCACATAAAATGCCCATAATACCCTTTGTAAGTCAATGAAAACATGAAAACGTATACGATCGTTAAGAAATTTTGTCCCACTTAATGAGTTGATGTAAGATGCAGATGTAAGCAAACGTGTTCGTCTTGAAAGGCGAACAGCCTTGTTATCTGCGCAAGATTTCTTGAACACATCTGAATGTCAGACAGGTTCATACAAAAATTGTTACAAATTGAATTTATGGCTTTAGACAAATTTGCCCTGTAAATGACAAAATTGTAAACTGTGTCAAGAACAGTCATAACAAAAGAACGAGTTGCTTTCACAGTCTGATTTATGCTGAATAGAATCACAACTTTTCAATCTTGGGTATTTTTTTCTGAAATAATAATGGCCGTCCTACCTTCCTGTAGTAGATTTTTTGAATTGCGATCAGCCGTTGACCTCCACTTAAACTGATCTCTTTTTCAACTATTTCTTTTCCAATGATGGGACATAAATGATCTTGTCTAATTCCCCTACAGCTTAAAAGATCTCTAACTCGGAAATATACATTTGAGCCTGTGCGTGAGATTTCCAACAATATCATATAAGTGCATAGTAAAGACTCTGACCAGCCTGTGCATCCGCACAGTCTGACCAGAGTCTTCCCTATGCGTTTAGAAGATAAATAAGGTCTCAAAGTACTTGTACACCATCAGGTAAGATTATATTTACAGTAGGTGGCTGTCCATGCTGCTAAATGTTTGCACATCACGCAGATGTCAAATTGTTGGAAATGTCACACACCGGCTCATTTCATATCATATAAATCTGCAACGATTAATAAAATATATTTACTTTTATTTTGAGGAGACATTGTCAGAGTTTCTTTGTGAACAATCAAGAAAAAATGCCTGCGTGTTCATTAACGTGTTATGAACTTTCGGCTGATCAAAACTCTCGATTTTGATTGATAAAACAGAAAATCAGTTAGTTCATTCATCATCTATATCAAACAACTTAAACTCCCCTTGTTTTTTCCCGGATCCGCGAATTGATCCGCTCGTAGTGTGTCTTTTTTCCAGTCCACGTGGACTGTTTGTGGTATTGAATGAATGACTCCTTTTCCATTGAATTATTGAACTAATGAATGAATCAATTAGCATTTAGCTCGTGTTTCCTCTTTCGTATCTGGCTTGACCTTTCTATAACCCTAAGTTGACACTTTTACTTGCAGATAAATAGATACAAAACTTTTAAAAGGTCTGATTGTGGCGTCCATTTCTTTATCGTGTGATTTAGCGTTCTATAAACTAAGTTAGTTTCATGTTCTTTCAAATGGGAAAATGAGCTTATTAGAGATCGTTACGGTGTGATCGTATTAACTATCGAAATTATTAATTTATTTTATTCTCTTTTCCGACTAGGATGTTATTTTTAGCTCCTTTAAAAAAAACTAGCTTTCTGGCTGGCTTAAAAATTATTAAAACCAAGAATAAAATTTTCAAAAAAATGTTGGTTTTTTTTTACTGTAGTGCAAGATATAAGAAGCCTCAAAATTACTAAGTTATTCATTATTTGCTCGTTCAGGAACTCCAAACTTAGGTAAATGACTTTGTGTAATTTAACTAGAAGAAATGAAAAGCAATTGGTTTTTTTTTTTTTTTTTTTTTTCATAATTGTGGTTTTTTTTTCATTTCTCGACCCGTAATGCGCAAAGGAACCATCTGGGAACTATGCATAATAAATATTCAGATAATTGTTTAGTTTCATTACAATTCAACCAGAGGTCGCATTCAAAATTCATGGGAAGGTAGATTGACCCTTCTAGACAAAGAAAATGGAAAAGGGCTGAATATAGTTTCGGCCATTGAAAGCCTGCACAGTCCTCGCAGTCTGTCCGGGATCAAGACCAAGAACATAACCCAGATGGTTCCTTTTAGCGAGACGGGTCAAAAATATTTTACCTCAAGATCAAAGATCATTTCTCTCTCTCTTAGATGTATTCCGAGGTTTTAGGATTTGAGCTATGAAAATCGCCCTTGTTTCAATGAACTTTGCTTATTTCTAAAAATATCTTATATTGGTCGTGCCCAGATTCTTAAGCCGTTTATATCTATTTATAGGAAGTTTTACTGTGATTTCAGTACTTATAAAAAACCCTTAATGCCAATCCAAATCACTGGATGAAGAGTTTTACGTTTTTGCCGTACCGCACAAATCGAGTGTTTGGTGCAAGACCGTAGTAAATGTAAATACAATGTATATACACTTACTACGGTCTTGCACCGTATCCTCGACATGAAATAAGGACTATTTTATGTAATTCAATTGACACTTATACTACTATATGTAAGAAGCGAGTTTATTTGAGATTCAACCACGTCAACTTTTAAAAGAGTTGTTACTCTAACAGTATATAAATTTATATAAGCCTTGTTAACATTTGGCTTACGGAGCCCATAATGCGCCCGTAACTAGCCGCGACCCAAAATTATTCGGTGCCCGTGCGGCGGCAAACAGTGTCCAAAAAATTGTATTTGAATACAGGTGGTGAGGGCGCAGATTGGACTGTACATATTCAAGTTTGCACGGTCTAACCCGTGCCCACACTCTCTGTAACTCATCTAAACTATGGCTATAGAAAATAGATCAAATCGTCCCTTTAGTAAGTGAAATCAATTTCTTTGCATGGCTAGGACTGTTCAATGGTGGCATAATACATGAGGGGATCTGGGACAAAGCACCTGTCAGCGCATTGCCCCGAGTCTCCAACTAGATTAAAAACATTCGACTCTGGATTTTACCGAAAAAAGGTCTGTTAACTGCCTAATGGCCATACTTTCAAATTGAAAGAAATGTTCCTTATAAAGGTTTGACCGTTCATGTAGCCTTAATGTATTTCAATAAAATTTGAATATATTAAAGCTTATGTAGGCATACTTTTTCTCATGTTGTACAATATTGTACCAAGAGTGAATAAAGAATTATGTATTGTCAATCTATTGTATTGTCATTGCGATCATCGCACGAAAGTCACAAGACCGAACAGAGACCGGAGCCCGTAGAGAAGGCGAAAGGCATGCACGATTGCCACATGGATATGGCACGTGCGCTATTTTGCAAATAAATCTTTATCGCATCGTCCTACGGTGGCCATACGGTGTATATAAGAACTATAGGTGTGTTTTCAAAACTGAGCTCTGACGGTAGGCGCTGAGTATAGGTATATCGGGTATAAACAAGAAGGAAATGATTGGAATTTAACTTGATCAATTTGCTGCAATTATGAAAGTAAATTTTTGGGTTAACCTTACGTTTAAAGCCAAGCAATCACGTTGGTTTACAGGTAAATTTCAATTTTTTAATGTGTTATTTTAACCTGTTTTATCTTTTTTGAACAAATGGCACGAGAATCTAACGGTAAAAAGTTAATTTTACGGCTCACCGCACAAAATCTACCTATAAGTGGCTAATCGTACGGTCTCCGTGTGGGATTACACGATATCCTCTCGATTGCATTGCGCTCGCGACACGGTCACCTGAATGATTTTTGTGACAGAATTACAAAAACCCGTACGGGCACAACTGAATGAACAAATACTCCTTAGAAAAGAAATCTTGCATTAAAAGCCTCAAATTGCGATATCGCACGGCGTCAGTTGCAAATGTAAACTTGGCTTAATTAAATAACTGGACTAAGGAAGAGACTCCAAAACGCAAACGATTTCTTTCAAACAAACGAATAGATTAATTTTTATGTTCTTGTTCTGCGAATGGATCATCTTTAAGACAATCTGCCATGCGCTCAGGATCACCAAACGGTACAAAAAGTTTTCATATTGAACCCCGCATTGCACCTGCACTTGCGTGCAAAGCGGGATACAAATGGATTTTTTTTTGCTCCGTTTGGTGATCCCGAACGCAGGGCAGATGTATAGGATAGAAAATCTCACGCCGTGGTATATGGGAAATAGACACGAGCTTCAGCGAGCATATACCGCGGCATGAGATTTTCTATGCGACTTAGACCACGCTCTTTGTAGCATTGTCTATATTTTTTACCCGAACATCTGGACAACGAAAACGATTAAAACTCGCTGTGATATTACTGTTATTTATGAATCTATTATTATTTATTGCAGCTCCTTTGCATGTATACAACTGTAGAAAGTCTTTTGGAAAAAGCGATCTTATAATATGCTCGACACCTTCTTAAAAAGACATGGCACACAAATCTGTCAAGATTCACGTGCACGACACACTTTCATTGTATTTCTGTAAATACAATGCTCGGAGTTGAATCTGTGATTTATATTTTTGAAATACTGCTCTCTGATTGGCCGATTCGCTTCAAGCGTGGTCTAACTTGAATTAGTCTAGGATTGAAAAAGCTCTGAAGATGGAGAAGGCTCCAATGTTTCATTAATGCTATTTTTATTCTAGACGGGGTTGAGATCTCGTGACATATCTTAAATGTATTACATGTGCCAATAAAGATGGGGTTCAGGGATGCCTTTTTTGTTATGGCGCATACATAGAAAGTTTGCACTGCATTATGTAATGCGATTGCAACTAAAGCTTTATTCTAGAAGAGTGCCAATTTCAGATCGTAAATACCTTTTTTAAAAAAACTCCTTTAAACGAAGCCAATTAAACTTAAACCCACAGGTTTTGAGAAAGGCCATCCAAGCGTCAATTATCGTAAGATTGATAGGAATTTGCACAATTATTAAATTGAAGAAGGTGTTTAACGGTTTTCAATTTCAAAAACAGTCCCGCACTGTCATGTCCATATTTTGGAGTCGATCAAAGTTCCGTGAAGGTATTTTGAAAAGGATCACATATGGAACAATTCCGCTAAGTTTGGTGGATTTTAACCTATGGTTACAGAGAATATGTTTAAGAAATTAATGCTAAAATAGCCATCCCTTCCACGTCCATATTTTCGGGTCACTGAATTTTTTTAACAAGATTTTAAAAGGATAACCCTAGGAATATTTCAGCGAAGATTGGTTTAATTGGTCCAGTGTATACAGAGTGAAAAATGTCTGAAGATTGATAGGTCAAGAACAGCGTTGTCTGTATTTAAGGGTGAATCAAAATATTCGCGAACAGGATTTTATAAAGGTCACCCACCAAACATTTCTTCCGAGTTTGGTTGAAATTGACCACGTGGATACAGAAAGGAAACTGAAGAATTGTTAAACGAACGCCGCTAGACGCCTTGCTCGGCTGAGCTGAAAAAATTGTTATTGGCCTGGCTTACCAGACCATAGGAAACAACCCTGTGTCCTGGAAATTGCATAGGAAAAAGATCGTTGAGTCAAAAACCGAAAAACCTGTGTATTATGTAGCTTTTTTGTGCTAATGCGCGCGCAAAAAATATGTCTAGTATACGTCATCAACTTTTGTGCGACACGAAGTGCTTTGTGTGTTAACTGCAGTGCTTGCATATCACTTCGCTGTGATGAAATCAAAGTAATGATAGTACTTAAAGCGAGGGAACTGAATAGACGAGGTCAACCTTGATTTTTCACCTTGTCCTTATCATGTTAGCTAGTTTTTTTCTTACTTATCACTGACAAAATCACTGCTGTGTTAAAGATGCATAGTTCTTTATAATTGATCTTGACGTATGGCCTTGCTAATAAGGAGGAGAAGAAAATGCATTTCTCCTTAATATTACCTACCCTTTCTGCTACAAATTTTACTTATTTGGCCACAAATTTTGTGTAACCTGCAACCGTTTACAATTTGGACCTGTCTTAACATTTGTTGTCTTGTTTTTGATTAATCTAAGTTCGAAAATTTAAAAGTCTTGCCCCATCCTTATACCCTTAAACAGACGACAAATTTTTAGACTGGGCCAACTTTGACTGATTGATTGAATGGAGTTTAACCCCACTTTCAAAATATTTTCAGTTATATCACGGCAGCTGGAGTACCTTACAATGGATGTCCGGTATTTCTCTCAGCAGTACAACCACCACATCCTTTCCTAGCATCCAGCTGTCTCACATAGGCCTACGATTATTGACCAATTGGTGAGAGACAAATAGTCGGAAAGAATGAGTGCCGCCGTCGGGGAGGGCCAACTTCGAACAGGTTGCAGACAATAAATCAACATAAGTGTAATTATATATATAATAAAAAGGTAGAAATTGACCCTATCAATTTCTTGTGTTCCCACAGTAAAATACAACTTCCTTATGGAATTATATTCAATGAAAAAGAAAAAACCGACGAGCCTGTGCCCCTAGAAAAAAACAGCATTACCACGATTGTTAGACGGAATGATCGAATGGATAAGTTTACTGACTAGTAGCAAACCAATCGACTCAACTGAAACTATAAAAATGCGACTTGGGCCTGTCTGCAAAGCGGTATAGGGCGTAGTAATCTATACCTTGGGAATCAGTTGTTTTCGGCGGATTCAGCGCTATCATGTGAGCATACCGTTCGGCATTTTTCTTTTGAAAAGAGTTCAGAATGTGGCTTTCTATCCCTATAGGTGAATGGAACCCTTGGTTTCCCTCGCCTAAAAAAGCCTTGTTTAAAAGATTTAAAAAAGATGGAGTGCACGCCTTCAAATGTCACCTTGCCTCCTTATAAACCAGGCAT
The DNA here is from genome assembly GCA_948146395.1 of Fragum whitleyi. Classification (NCBI taxonomy): domain Eukaryota; kingdom Metazoa; phylum Mollusca; class Bivalvia; order Cardiida; family Cardiidae; genus Fragum; species Fragum whitleyi. The sequence goes on along the minus strand of OX411551.1, from coordinate 28,124,875 downwards.
TCATGGCTTTAAGTGCTTTGATACTAATTCATGTCATGTTTATTGTTATATTATTACATGTCGTATAATTGGCCTAATGAAAATGACTTATTTACTCTTTTCGTATACCTATTTTTTTTATAGTTTGCTTTCTCTGTAAAACTCCTTATTGTGCTTCTGATTAGTAGTGAAAACCCGTCCGAAATATTCAATATTTTACTGTTGTGAAGACAGATATTTTATTAAAACGTTTTATCTTTGAATTAAAAAAAAAGTGCATTTTAATAAAGGCAAAATTGATAACGAGTCTAGTACTCATTTTTTTCTTTTTTTTTTATCTATTTTTGTTTTTATATACTGCTTTGCACTTGTCGGTCCGTCGGTCTGTCCATAGACCTTTTTCTTACCGTAGCATATCTCAAAAAGTATGCATGCTAAAATCGTGAAACTTTACAGGTGGATTGGTCTCGTTAAGGAGAAGTGCAGTGCATACGAATCCAAACTATACTCATCATATTTCTGAGTAATTGTCCTTTGTTAGTTGACAAAATATATGCCTTTGGCCTGCTCTTGTGGGGAACATAAATGTTTTACAAACATCTCTTGTTATTATTAGAAATATTATTTTGACGGTTTCCAGAATTGCAAACAAATAAGGCTAATAAACATTTCTATTCTAATCTCGGTTACGAGGTTTCTTTGACCCATTGAAGATAAATGAAATACGTTCCGTGCGATACACTTAATTCATAGTGTGTCAATTTGATTTCTCAACAAGACAATACAATTAATCGGGGAGGTCAATAATTGAAATCGTGCAGTGATTATTTGTTCAGATCTATTTCAGTAATTGTTCGCTAATTGTGTGGATATAAAATGACCTGAAGCCAACCCCGTAGATACACGTAGAAATGTCGTGTCTATAGAGACTGGTCATTCCGAATGAGCGCTGACGCAAATTTGCGTCAAGGCATGTCATGCGTTCAGGAAAGTAAACATGTTTTTGTTTCAATTCAGAGTTTGACACTGCTTTCAACAATCTTTCAGTTATATCTCGGCGTTCGGTGCACCTAACATTGGACCCTTGATACACTATGCTACAATTACATCCGTTCCTAGCCTCCAGCTGCCATCCCACAAAGGTTACGGCTATCAATTAAGTTTAATTAGGTAAAAGAGTACAGAACATGGCACAGTAAAAGTAGTATAACAAATAATTTTTGCATCAAGGAAAAATATTGAAAAAAGCACCATGTTATGCGCTCCATTACCAAGGATAACACAAAAAAGAAGAAAACTAGATCCTCTTATTTCCATTGTGGTCCTAGATAATGGAGGCATGGCACAGAAAGTCATGTTTACAATTCAATTGTTAGAATATATCACATTAAAGAAAAATCATATTTTTGTATCACAGACAATCATATCACATTTAAATGTTATCAATATAAAGCTAAATATATTTATCACAGTTATTAATTGACAGTTAAGACAAACAAGACATGTCCTTAAAACAATCACTTAGTATTTAAGAAAAGGGGATATGAAAATATTAGAAAATATATGAAATTAAATGATTGAGAAAAGTTAAGATAAGTCCAAAAGGTATTTTTTCACAGCAGTTTAAATGAAATAGAGGATTGCATGTCCCTTAGCTGCTGTGGCAGGCAGTCCCAAGAAACAATACCCTGGTAAGCAAAAGACTTCTTACCAAGTTTTTAACCTTTGGGAGAGCAAACCGGCCAGAATCTGAAAAAGCTACTTCAGTATCAAAATATGAAGAAGAAACAGCAGTTACCCTAGACCTTGTCAAACGGCCATGAACTTGACTGATGGGTTTAAAATGTTCGCTTAGATATTCTGGGGCCACTCCTCTGTGAATGTTATGGACATGACATAGGGTTAACTGCTCAACTCGCCTGTGGACTGGTAACCAATTAAGTAATCTAAATTGCTCGGCTCCTACATGAGACCTGCTGCCCAAGTCCAAGACAAAACGAACTAATTTATTTTGTGTAGTCTGGAGTCTGTTTTTCCAATACTGACTTAAGCTAGGATACCAGAAAGAACATACGTAATCAAAATGACACTGGATGAGGGACATAACCAAAAGCTTACGAGTTTGGAGGTTAAAGAATTGTTTATTTCGAAACAAAAATTTTAAACGTGCATTAGCCTTTGAAACAAGGGACCTGGCAATTTCATCACAAGTTAAATGTTGATCTAAAATTGCACCAAGATATTTTACTGAATTGGTGGCATGTATACTTATACCATTACATGAAACATTTAAATTACTCTGACCTTTCAATCGGGGCTTAGAACCAAAAAGTATTGACTCCGTTTTGCCTAGATGTAATGAAAGCTTATTATCAACAAGCCATTGACTAACCCTTTCCATTTCCGAAGTTAGTATCGACTCTATATCAGTGACATTTTTACCAGAGACAAGGATGCCGGAGTCATCAGCATATAAAAGTAATTTATTTTCTACCACAGCAGACATGTCATTTACATATATCAGAAATAAAAGGGGTCCTAGTATTGATCCCTGTGGAACACCACATGATATAAAACCCTGGCTAGAGTGTACACTGGAAACTTCTTCGACTTGAGTCCTGTCAGAGAAATAGGATTTTAACCATCTAATGGCATCTGATGTGAGTCCAATACATTCAAGTTTCATCAATAAAATATCATGATTGACTGTATCAAACGCCTTTTGTAAATCAAGTAAAACCATCCCACCATATTACCTTGGTCCATATTAAATCTGATGAAATCTGACAAATGAATCAAAGTTGTAGCGGTAGAGAAACCACGCCTAAAACCAGATTGAAAACTGTAAAGAATTTTATTTGAAGACAAATAATCATCCAGTTGATCATAAATGACTCTTTCAAACACCTTTGAAATTATACTCAAAACCGACACAGGTCTTTAATTACCCACCTCAGTTTTATCATTTTTCTTATACAGGGGTATAACTCTAGCATTCTTTATATCATCAGGAACAGAGCCTTGAATAATGGAAAGGTTTATCACATGCGCTAAATGACAAGCAATAATCAATCCATTTGTATAAGACATAAGTCGGAAAGGATGATGCCGCCCCCGGAATCGAACTTAGAACCTTTTGAATGAAAGGTCGACGCGCTACTACTGCGCTTTGGCGGCGGCTACTACACATGTTATCTCCGCTTTGTTAGAATCTTCCTGTCACGCGGATGCGTTACCTAACGATACATTCCTACTATTTCTCGTAACAGTACTACCAAAACATATTTTCCTAATATTTAATTGCTATCCAACTTCTAAGGGGTAACGATCATCTATCAACCCTTGGTTGTTAAAGAGAACATGTGCCGCCGCAAGGGATCGATCCGTATGGCACCAACTTCAAAAGCGTTTCTACGTTAAGACACTGATCAGACTGTGCAGTCTGACTTAAGTCTTCACTAAGCTCCCAATAGATAAGTACGGACCTAGGATCCGTTAACTGAACTTCTTACGAAAAAAATAATCGTAAGTCAAAATCACTAATCGTACTTGGTGTTTTCATTCATTGTTACATTTTTCCATGTAATATCTGATTAGAATCATGTTCAAGACGTTTCCAATGAGATATTGCATGGTAGAATTCCTTTTTTAGTTAATTCTGTAGAGGCAACTTAAATTTTTGAATTACGAAAAAAGTTATCTTAAGATGTTTAGTAAACCAGGCCTCTATGGTCTAGGTTAATAATCGCTGCCAATTTTATAACACCCCTTTCACGCCGAGGCAGCTGAACGTCGGTTTATCAAGCAGGCCTTGAATTGTCCGAAATGTCACAGGGAAATTCACACACAGTCACACACAGGCTCATACGTGTATATTTCTTGGTAGTCAATATAAAACACAGACTAAAAACATAGGCGTATCTAGGGCTTTGAAATTTATACACACCTAGAAGGAAACAACCAAGGATATATAGGAGAAAGGCGATATGGGAACTGTGACAAAAGACAAATGCCCGCAAATGTCCTATTTTATGATTTGAGCGTTGGCGAATAATCAAAGCATCGAAACTACAGCTTGAATAAGCTTTAGTTTTGATGCTATGATCATTCATCAACGCTTTGTTTCAACAGAGGATTATTTCTTTTACGCACATGCGTAAATTGCGTAATGGAAGCTACGCATATGAAAAATATACATGATTATCCTATACTTTACTTGTTCAACTGTCTCTAGAACAAATTTAAACATCACTATATTTAGAAATGCCTTAGGACCACTGGCTTCTGTTAAACGGTACTATCATGTTTGCTAGGAATGCTCAAGGAAGCATATCAATGATATTGATATTGAAAGTAAGCTAGGCACCATTTGATAAATAAAATCGACAAACTGATTTTTGTTCGCTAGATGAAAATGTTATTTCGGAGGTCTTTCTTTGAACACGCACAAAAGTTCAAAGAATCAATTCCATTGAGATTTCCACATGATTGTTTAACAGTTTGAACTATTTGTTTTACATTGATTGGGATACGAGGTATTGCAACTAAGATTATTCCTCTCGATTCTGCTCCCTGAAGAATATACCCTTTCTCAAGCTGATTGTGTGGTTAGCTCACGAGAATCAAACTGGCGACCTTTGGATCTCAAAGCCAACGCTCTACCTCACAACCACGGATACCAAGATCTAATGTATTCGTCTATTGCGGATAAGCTTGTTGCAAACCTAGCGGATTAGCTCTGACCATACCAAAAGAGGATGGTGTTGAATCTATATTCGAGATGACGCCGTTACAACGTTGTCAAGACGTTGATCAATTGAATGCAAAAATGTAATGTAGCCCACTTATTTACAGCCAAGAACATCGTAGAATTGATTAGATAAATGATTTTGGGATGATCTTGAAGTGGTATTAAATGGGGGGGGGGGGAGTTTTGGGTGAAATTTAAGGAGGGGTAATCCTATGTCTGATTTTGTTCAAGCATCCACCTCTTGTTACCATACAGTAAACTGGGGTAAGAGATATTAGCGGTTTTTTTTTTTTTGTATTTTTTTTTTGTTTTGTTTTGTTTATATATATAAATCACTTTTTACATCTTTTTTTAATGTCAGCTATTTTTGTGAAAACTTTTGAGTTTTAGAATAAAGTTTCAAAGTCGATGAAACCTTCTTGAAGATTCCTTAAAACGTTTTCTCTCGTTCTAAAGAAGTTTTCCTCTTCATAAAAATATGCAACAGAACGACCATTTCATTAACACTTCCCAATTTGAATTGGTGTTCTGAGAAAGGAATTTTCAATTTCACACTAATCTGCATAGTTTCATCAGTTTTTACACCAAAATGAAAGCGCTGTCCGAAAATATAAGTACAAAATTAATGTATTTAAAACTTTTCTTGTTCACCGAACCAGGTTTTTTAGAAATAACATCAAAATTTGAACAATGTTTTGCGGGCCAATTCTATAAAAGTTTGTTAAAAGTGTGATTTTTTGTAATAGTAACAAATGTGAATATTAATTTCAAACAACTCACGTGTCTATATATTTAGATATATGGAAATTAATATACCAATGGTATCATTTCCATTCATCTGACTTCATTTTGGTGCAATTCACACGACAAAAACGTTTTGTATTATATCGCACAGCACTGGGTCGTTTGTAGACAGCTCACCAAATTGTCATTTTTATCACGTCATGGTAACATTATTTCTTTATTAGAAAGCATACAAATATACGTCGGTGAGATTGCATTAACTCTTGAGATTACATATATACCAACAATTATTCGCCTATCTCAAAAACTGTATTGCCCTCTTCCACCTAAATTATGTCTCTCGTCGAATGTAGTTACGTAATAATGTGTAAGCATATTTTTGGTGGACGTTCACGTTCACCAGTGTTAATACCACGTTTGAACAATCCTGTCAGATGTTAATAGGTTTTCAAAACAGTAGTACTCATTAAGATTCAATTTACTATTTTTGAAGAATTGTAACCGTCTGACAACTAGTCATTTCAAAAATGGAGTGAAACAAGGAGTCTACGTAACTTGTTGCAACCTCAAAGACATCTTTTAAGTGTGAAATCATATTCGATTCTGAGATCGGGTGAATTTTTTGCTTGCGTAGAACTACTTTTCTGACAGAGTGAGTAATTTGCCCCTTATTTCCTAATGGTCAATGGGAGGTCACTCATGAAATGAAATAACTGGAATGGCAACCTCCCCTGACACTACTAATGTATATAAAACAAAGGCAAATTAATGGAAATATCGGAATACACATGAATACGGATACAGTCTGAGCAAGTAAAGTAAAGCATTCAGGCCATGCGATAAAGGTTTATGCAAAGGGGTTTTACTTTACATTTCAACACACGAAAGCCAAACTCGAGACGAGTGTCTGCAATTTTTTACGCGTTTATATGAACACTTACCCTTTCTTTTCTTTGAGAATGAAAATCGCGGAACAATCAATTGATATCCTTTTATAGATTTTATCTCCACTGGCCGAAGGCCACTGGGGCTATTGTCATGGCGTTGTGTCCGTCGTCCGTTCGTGCGTCCGGTCGTAAACTTTTTCTTTAAAAATCTTCTCCTCAGAAACTACTGGATGAATTTCAATCAAACTTCACAGGAATGATCATAGGGTGATCCTCTTTCAAACTTGTTCAAGAAATTTAGATCCAATGACAAACATGGATTTAATGGGCGTGGCTTATTTCCAAATATGGTTAAAAGTGGGTTTTCTCAGATTCTAATTGATGGATACCAATTAAACTTTACATGATCGATCCTTGAGTGGCCTTTTACCAGTCTATAAAAATCACTGTGATCGGTTGAAAAATATGTATTTTATGGGTGGAGGTCAATTTTCTATATGTTATTTAGTCGAAACTTTGAAAATCATTTTCTCAGAATGTAACTGATGGTTTTCAACCAAATTTCACTAGAATGATACTTTAGTGATCCTTTATCAGGCTACCAGAAATTATTGTGACGGATGAAAAATAATTATTTTGATGGGCGGAGGTCAGTTCTCTATATGTTATTAGTGGAAACTTTGAAAATCATTTTCTCAGAATGTAACTGGTGGTTTTCAACCAAATTTCACCGGAATGATCTTTTTGAGTAACCCTTTATGAGTCTACCAAAAATTACTGTGATCGGATGAAAAATATGTATTTTATGGGCAGAGGTCTTTTCTCAATGTGTTATTTTGTGTAATCTTTGAAACCCATTTTCTCAGAATGTTATGGGTGGATATCAATCAAACTTCATTGGTATGATCCTTGGGCGACCCCTTTATCATGTAGGCAAAATTATTGTCATTGGATGAAATACATGTTGTTGTTTTTTTATTAGCGGAGGTCTTTTCTCTATATGTTTGATAGTGGAAACTCTGAAAATCATTTTAAACACCAGAAGAATCCAAAATATCTAAAAATCTAGTCAAAACTTTTCTTTTTCTTTTACAAGAATTTCAAGCCTGTGTAGCGACCCAAGCCATTCATAGCTTTCTAGTTTAAGCAGATGACACCATAATTTTAATAATGAGATTACGGAGAACTGATTAGCATTACAAAATAAGAATAATAACCTAGATCAACCTTGTCATCTCTTTCCTTTTATAACAAATGGATCGGAGGATCACTGTTTAAACTACACCGGGAATAATTCCGAAAGTTATCGAAACCTTGTAATTACAGGACTTTGTTGACGATCGACGATATATGTTGAGAATCGTATATCTGAAGCAAGATGCGAACTTGGGTCAGGTCATTTTCCTTTTATCGTAATTTTACATGTAAAATTTCTCTTTTCTCCACAAATGGAGGAATCACACTAGTATGCCAACAGAAACGTCCACCATCAGTACTTTCAGTGCTTTGATTTAAGAAGTTCACTTAAAACTGGATACAAAGCGTTGATACTAAAATTTACAAATAGGCGCATAGTAAAAGTAAAGTCTTACAACTACAGTGACAATAAGTAAGATAGGCGGAAAGAAAACTACCTTAGGACTTAATCTATTTAATTGTGGAAGAATCTACAGCTGGGGTCCTTTATCCCAACGGAATGATCCTTGCACGTCGGTATCAATATGTACCAATACCTATTTTAGCAGTAGATAGGCTTGTCAAGTTACAAAATAGGGAAATTTAACCCCATTAACTCAGTTGATAGAGCGCTCGACTAAAAATCTAGAAGTTTCATACCACGGGCTCGATTCACAAGCATTTGTTTCATAATTAGAGTATTTTCATATAGGATATAATATGGGAATATAAAAAAAGTCGCAAAAAGTAGTGATTTACGTCACTTTTTTAGGGTAATATAAAAAATGGCATTAAAAAAATAAGGGGGAAATATTTCTAAACGCATCACATATAATCCAAATTTATTTTAGAGGTGAAAAGATTTTTTGTTGATTTCAGTGAGGTATGAAACAAAAAACCTAGTCACACATTATGAAAACGCGAAGTGGATTCATACACGAGTGTCATTGGACTTTTGGTTCCTTTCCTTCATAAAATCAACAAATACTCTCTTCATATCCTATGATTTAATATCAAGAAAACATATCAAGATTTGTCAATAACTGATGGATTTCTAATGGAACTAATTTTCGCTGAAGCTCACAAAATAGATGTGTACTCAAAATTGTTTTCATTGAGAAATAAAACAAATTTTCAGTCAATCAGGAGGTGACTAAAAATGACGGAATCGTCTTTATTGAATTAACTATTCATTTACAATCAACATAGCTTCTCAAGTTATCAAAGAAATGTTTCTTAAGATGACTCAATTTTGATGTTTAAGGTAGTGGAACCGTAATAGTTCCGCACCATTTCGGAACTCATGGACTTTCACAATGTTGACCAATGTTTCCTAATGAAATTCATTAGGAAACCCCGGTTAACACTGTTTAATTTCACTATTTTCGAGACGTTGTGGAACTATTACGTGGACTACGTTGTCATACAAAAACTGCTTTTAGAAGAGGGGAGGCAGGTATAATAGCAAAGGGCATTTCAAATTTGGGTTAAAGGAGAGCTTTACTCAATATTTCACTAACTGTTTTCATGAAATTTAATTTGACGGATTTTCCGCCATCGTCAGTTCTGTTTTAAATATTAATATGTTAGACATGCATAGTTAGTATGACAAATGTTCCGTATTGTTTTATAGTTTTTGATAAGGTAAATCGAAGGAACTCAAAGAGAAATTCGTTCTAGCTACTTTTCTAGATTATACTTTCACCAAAATGTATTTGTCAGTCGCATCACGTAGTTCAAACACAATCTTAACCACAGTGATTCAGATCACACCTCGAAAAAATTCTCAAAGTCAAACTTGATGAAAAGAGCTAAAAAGAATGAACATTTTTTATAAAAAAAGAGTTTTTTATTGAGTTTTTATTGAAACATTTTGAATGCCGGACGACGATTTATTAAATATATTGAGTGTTCCCACAGTTTTCAAAACTCTGTTATTTTTAAAGCGTTTCCTATACATTGGCAGCTGTCAGTTCTATCTATATACGATCTATATGGCCATTGAAAGCTAATATATAACCAGTTTATCACTTTCCCGCTTTGACAGATTTTAGACTGATCCAAATTCAAAGAGTTTGCAGACGAAAATGCAAATGTGCTCCAATTTGAAATCAAAAATCCCCTTTCAACACAAACACGTAGAAAAGAACACCGACGATGTAGCGAGCGTAGCAAATGTGGAACCCACAGGAATCTAAGGATGGAGGAAGGTATGCAATGTTTTGAATCAGGAAAGAGATCATTCCAAGGAGAGAAAAAAAATGGTTAAGATGAAAATTTTGAAATGTGACACCGTATGAAAATGTGTATGCTTAAAATGGAAGAAAAAGTTATTTAGAAAAAAATGGTCCTACATATATAGTGTTACTCGTATTGATGATGGTGATGTATACATGTACATATCGGTTCAGTCTCACTTTGCCAACCATTGGTTTTTGGGGGATTTTCACTATGCCAACCAATCATTTTTTATCATTTTCTGATTTAACTGAATAAGCCAGGGCACAAAATGGTCATTCCTGCACTATGGATAATGTCGAATTTAAATATTGTATAATAATTTGTGTAGTTATTTAAAACGAATAAAAATGCATAAAAAACATCTTTTGAAAAAAAATGTTTTATTGGTAAGACTAAAGATTATACATCAATATCGATACATGTATATACAATACAATAATCCTCATTTTAACGGAACTTTTTTAATAAAACATCGTGGGAAATGTAGAACTAGGATAGTTGATGCCAGAATATTTAACCTTTTCTTACACTTCATTCATAGATTGTTTTATAATGGCGATGAGAGAGTAAATGTTGGGATGGGATTTTAATAAGCTGTTGTTGATCTTATGGTGCCAACACTCGGTGTTGTGGGTTACAGTGCGTGAACCGTGGTTATCGTATTTTTTTCCACAAAGCAATGTCATTTTCGACCCACTGTTCTGTCACATAGTGTTCGAATTTTTCATGTTTGGTAGAAAAAATGTCGTTGTCTTCAACACTTCAAACTGGAACATGGGGAAGCATGGCGGCGGGCCTCGCTATTGTATTAAAGTCGTCACTATCATGAAATTGTCTTACTACACTTAGGGACTGCACTTTTCGCCACAAACACACTGAATAATTAAAAACAGCCACGGACACAGGCTGTTTTGAAGACTTCTTTAATACTTAGCTGTGATGCTTTCTCGAAGTCCATCCTTATTGTTGTCGGTATAAATCTAAGATCTCGATTGTCGGCTTCTGTTTATAGAATTCTGAAGAATCGGTGGCAGGTTCCTCTGGTCTTGTTTGGTAGAACACTGCACACTATTGGGAACATATGATCTCCGACTTATGAGTGGATTGTGTAAAACTGGTTAAATTTGAAGATGCTAGAGTAGCCTGACCCAGCGGTTTGCCGGAAAGCATTGGTCAACAAACATGACCAATAAAAATTAAAAGGGGGAGTGTATAGTTGAGCTTGAATATAGGAAATCAAATATTAACATAGGCCAATTAACGCCTGTAGGCCTATTCTCACTTTGCAAACCAAAGTTTCTTCCCAAAATCTTATTTTTTAAGGCCGCCGTCATTACGCAGTTGGTAGCGCATCGGACTGTCAATCTAGAGGTCCCGGGTTCGATCTCCGACGGCGGCACTCATTCTTTCCGACTATTTGTCTCTCACCAATGGGTTGATAATCTTAGACCTATGTGAAATAGCAGCTGGAGGCTAAAAAGGGATGTGGTGGTTGTACTGGTGAGAGAAATGCCAGGAAACCAGTGTTAGTTGCTCCAGCCTCAGCGATATAACTGAAAAAATGTTGAAAGCGGCGTTAAACTCCATTTAATTAATCAATTATTTTCTAACTCAAACTTTGCAAAGTGAAACGGCACCGTATATATCCAGGGGTCGAACGAATATTTACCATTTTTCCATTGGGTACTCGAGAAATCCGTACTTGTAACCATACGGGTCCCTACTATTAATATATTGTTCCTTTCTTCATTTACAAGAAGAAAAGGCAAGAACAGAAAATTTTATTAAAATATTTATCAAGCTCGGGATTCTCACTTCACTTTGTTCCTTACAAATGTAAGGAGCAAAATTCAGTGAGAAACTTTGCCTGAAAAAAATGGATTCTGAATTCGAAAAGAAAAAGCGCTATTCTCTAATATTGACATCATGTTGAAAATCCTTAAAAAGATTGACGTTAAACAGGATGGATACAATCATAAGGACTAAAACAAATCATAAATCTATTAAGGTTTAGAATAAGGAGAAGTATTGTGAAACACACTGTAAATAAATATAGAAGGATACTAACGGAATCCATTGCTTTGAACCAATGGGATCCCTTCAAATATGTTTTCGGGTCCGCTGAATCTAGGGACCCTGTTCGTGTCGAAGCCAGCCTTGCGTTTAGGGTGACAAAACGGTGTAAACTGTTTGTCAATGATACCCCACTTTGCACGCAAGTGCACAGGCAAAGCGGATAACCAGTTTGCGCCGTTTTGTCATACTAAACGCAAGGCTGGTATATCTATTCCTCACAATTCAGTATGAGATCATTCAAGTAGGCAATTATTCTACTTCGTAGATGTTTAGATCATCTAACAGCAAAAAAATGCCACTCGATTGAAATTGATATTGAATGCCGTAAATAATCCAAGACTTGTGATTAGAAATGACCAAAGACAGATAACTGCTCTCTTAATGAAAATCTTTGAATTACGAGTTATCTTTCCGCGATCTTATTTTGATCGAGGCGTAGATTGACACTAATACTCAGATTTTCAGATACTAGAGTTCAGGATTACATCATTTTTCCTTTACAATCCATCGATCCAACTTCAACATAAAATATGAATGAAACTATGGCAAAAGGGGAAATTGTAAGAATTTTATTTTAAGCATTTTATTCTTAATCCCACACTAGCAATTTTACATGTTACAGTTTCTTTTTACTCAAGCATAGTCGTATCTAGGACTTTGAAATTTATACGCACTCAGAAGGCGACAACCCTGAAAGAATAAATAGGATAAAGGCAATATGTGGACTGCGACAAAAGATGAATGCCCTCCATCCGCTCCCCTTTTTCAATAATTTTAGCGTTGGTGAATAATTAAAACATCGTAAATACAGCTTGAATAAGCTGTAGTTTCGATGTTATGATCATTCACCAACGATATTTTTCAACAGATGATTATTTCTTTTTCGCGCTTGCGTAAATTGCGTAATGGGGGTTACGCCCTTGCTCAAGTACTTCATTGCATCCACTGTACCATTTCAGTGTAATCTGCAACTTCTTTGAATTCGGACCAGTCCAAAATTCGAAAGTTAAGGAAGGGTTAATTGGAACTTTCTAAAGAGTAATGCGCGGATTCAGAATTTCTTCTCTTGCAGTGGCGGATCTAAGAGAGATTCGGGGGAAGGGTGTCACACTCCCTCCCCCCTCTGAATCATATTTATTTCATTGTCATGGGAAAATTCAATCACATTTGGGTACACGGAGTAAAATTATAGACATTGTCAGTCAACGAAAAAGGTTCCGAAGGATTCTACATTAACGGCTCATAAGGTTCTCCCCTTAAACCGGTTTCGGAGTCCCTTTTAAGCTTTCCTCATGTTTCAGAGCAAATATTGCTATGTTCTCTTGGTTGGTTAAACAAGGTGCGGGATAGATCTGTACCTTTGATGAGATCAGCTCCGGAAAATGATTGAACATTGAGTAAAAACAGAAATTCGTTTCTTTTCTGATATTGATTTTCAGAGGGTCTTACGGGCTAACATCATATTGTTCAGTTTGAGAGTCCAGAACTGAAAGTTATGAAACACAGACTCGCCGCGAAAACCTACGCCACTTAAACCCTGTCAGAACTTAAGGTGGTATGTTCGACCCCCACAAAAAACTGGATCCATCAATTACCTGTATCCAGTAGCAGACCTAGAGATGTTCCGCGGTGGGTTCTAACGAACCCCTCTTGGGTCTATTCATTTCATTGTCATAGGAAAATTCAACCGAAATTGGGAAACCAGGTTGGAAAACGAACACCAGAATTCTGGGGGTTTTGTATGGCGTCAAGTAAAAATCATTGGGTCCCAAAAAATCCGTGAATGCGGTAAGGCTCATATTGGTCACTGCTTGGGGTTTCGGAGTCCCTGTCGCTTTAAATGGAGAGTAATTTTTTTAGATACCATCAAATATTCTTTATGTAATGCTACATGTCACTTTGATGAATACTGATGTAACTCAAGTTGGGAAATCATCTTGGCTTCAGAAAAGAATTCGGAGAATGTGATTCCAAAATCGGATAATAGATAGTTTCATTGTCCCTTTTGCTTATTTTTTTGAATCTCAAACTCGTAAAATCTGCGTCCAAAAACATGAATCCCGTCATATTTTTCATTCGGAGTTCGCCAGTGGACCCCATTTACAGAAATCCTTGATTAGCCCGTTTGGTATCCAGGGAGAGACTATCCAATTCCGCGAAAACTTGTCCTGTGGTTTGGTAGCTTAAATTGGCAGTTTGACTAGAACCTACGTTACCAAAACAGCCCTGCGCCTGCGGTCCAGGGGCCCGTTTTACTAAACATTTTACGACCGTTTTTATGCCGCGGTAAGTCAAAAATTAAATTTGCTTCTACAGTGGTAACTAACTATGGAATTCTGGCATGCATCATCTCATTCGAATCGTCTTTTGAAGAAGATTCCAACGAGATATTGCAAGACAGATTTGAACAATTAATGAATACACCAGGTGCGAATTATGATTTGACTTACGATCGCCATGATTTTTTCGCAAGAACTTTACTGGTTTGAGGGGGCCCCCCGACACCAGTTCTCCGCGGCCACCACCCCATTTCACACTAAAGACGGAAAGGAAACCCTTCTACATTACAAGTTATATAGACAACAACTTTTTTCTATTCAGAAAATAATTGTTTTAAATGAATAATGCGTCCTTACAGTGAAAATGGTCTGTTGGCGAGAACTGGTTCGCGGCGAACCTTGGTCTTAAACCAGTAATAGGCCTAACACTGTGGGGCTCCTGGAGTCCGGGATAACTGAACGTGAAAATTTCTGTGGTTGGTTCACTATGTCTACAGAGTTTCACATTTTTTTATCATTAACATTATTTTCATTTGCAAAAATAAATACCTTTTTTAGGAAAATAGCCTATCGATTTGGAGTAAATTTTGGAAACTTCGCTCGGTCCTTTCCGGAGAATGCCGAATATTTCCGAGTGACCCAGATCCGGAAATAACCGAGTTCTACCGAGTATATTCGGAAACAGGGGAGATAACTCTAAAGGTCAAGGCCATCTGTCATGATCAGCAAGAGAGCAGAACTGTGATTCTGACCGAGTTTTCTCTAATGCAAACTGTTTTTGCACAAGTACGATTATATTTTAGGTTAGCACATGAGAAGATTGACACGTTTTTGCATGATCTCTCGCGTGTCATATCTGCATCGTGCAAAGATTTCGGAAAATTGACCGCATAATTTTGAGGCCGGGGATTTAGTTGAAGCATTTGACAGCTTGCAAAAACTGTCTCGGCAAACTCGATTGCAAAAGAAATCTTCACACATATGATGGCGAGGAAAGATAACTTTCTGTTTACTCTACGAGGTGGAATGAAGATGCCGGCTTTTGGACTTGGTACATATGCACCCAAACAGGTATGCTCAGATCTGTTGAGTGGACATCGCATGGTTACTGGCACAGGGAAATGTCCCGCTGACCAAACTAGCTGACCAAACTTAAATGTCATGTGATTAGACGTCAATTTCGCAACTCGGACAAATGTCTTCACAAAATATTGTGCATTGTGCATTCAGATTGGGTAAAAACTGACTTAATATTTGACTCTCAATTTGTGCCGGTTTTACCCCTTGTCTATATTATCATATATGTTTAACAAAAAATTCAGTGAGACATTTCCCTGTGGTTACTGGCAGATGATAGAAGGTTAAACAGATTTTGATTGCATGGGCGTATCTAGGACTTTGAAATTTATACGCACTCTGAAATTTATACGCATTCAGAAGGCGACAACCAAAGAATATATAGGATAAAGGAAATATGTGGACCGTGACAAAAGATGAATGCTCTCCTTCTGCTCCCTTGTTATGATTTGAGCATTGGTGAATAATCAAAACATTGTACTTACAGCTTGAATAAGCTGTAGTTTCGATGTTATGATCATTCATCAAATATATTTTTCAACAGATGATTATTTCTTTTACGCACCTGTGTAAATTGCGTTATGGGAGTTATATCCTTGCTTTGTTTGGGATAATGAAACAAGGGTTATATAAAAAGTTATGTTACTGAATAAAAAGATGTATTTTGTTTTTCCTATCATGACATATCGTCTTTTTAGCAAGGGCATACTGAATTGAACCTGATCTTTATGCAGATTTAGGCTCATGAATTCCCATGATACTTTGGGATGTGGTGAATACAGTATCTGTATATAGGGCACCTAGTCATAAAGTAGACAATCCAAATTGAAAAATAGTTGTTTGTGCTTGTTTGTGCCTGTGATAGGGGATTTCATTTTATTTCGATCCATGTCTAATGAAAATTAAGTAAGAGACTTGAGCAATATATGTAATGACTCACACAAGTCACGAGGTTGATGAAACATTGTTGTTACAGTAAAAAGTATGAGTAGTGACTGGTTTACAGAAACTACGCATGCACTCCAACTTTAGAAATGGATTCCACTGGCAGGTCCTTTTTTGCCATTCGAGGGGAAAAGACCAATATTTGATTCATTTAGATCACAAATGCCAGGTTCAGGTCAATATGCTTCCACTATACCACAGCAATTACCCTTATGTCAGTCTGCTATAAAGGATTGGTTGTTAATATGGATAGCGCAAAGATTTAAAAAGAAATTTAGTAATATCCACTGATATATTAGTATAGTCAGCCCGATTAGCTCAGTTGGTAGAGCACCGGACTTCAAATCCATTGAAGTTCGACAGTGTGGGTTCAAACCTGGGCTGGCACACTAATAAACTAATTGTCTTTCGGATGAGACGTTAAACCCGAGGCCCTGTGAGACAGTGCTTTACACGGAGCATGTTAAAGAACCATGGCGGATCTCAGCAGTAGTTTCGTCATGTATCCTTCCCTGTAACAACTAACCGTCTGCTGGGGGGGCATTGCTCATATGGGCATGTGCTACAGTAGCAACAAAAAAAACGGAAATACACTCTACTGTTTTTTATCTGGATCTAAAACATGTTCAATTTAAAGAACCAATACACATGGCCTCAGCATGGCATTTCATCTTGTACTTGACAAGTTACAGATTTCTGTCCTTGGAATGCTATGCTCTTTTTGGACTGGTCACATCCGTCAATGAAATATGTAATGTTCAAAATTGAGACTAGCCAGCACCAAAATCAAACCTGCATGACCTGAAAGTAAAGAGTTGGAAGACAGATAAGACAATATGGTTTTTGTCTAAGATCAGCCTGCATATAATATATGTCAATATGCATCCTTATCTTAGCCTTTACTATCAGTCTGCTACCTTCTGAACTATTTTGGAACCATTTTATTCTGGTTAGGGTAGATGAAAGGGAGAGTCAAATGAGGGACCCTCCTTTAACATATGATCTCATCATTTTTTTACAATAGAGTGATGATGAAGTTTTTGATGCTGTTCATGCTGCCGTCAAAATGGGATACAGACACATTGACTGTGGAGCTATTTATAGAAATGAGAGGGCTGTGGGTAGTGCAATTAAAAAGCTCATCATTGAAGGAACGATCGAAAGATCTGACTTGTTTGTATGTAGTAAGGTGAGTGTAAAATTAAGTTAGTGTATTCATCCTGTTGGGTCAAAATTTGATGTCAGTTGAAATGTATATACCTGATGAATAAGCGTGCCTGTGAATTTTGCATGGAGTCAACATTTTGGTTATTATACACATGTATTAATAGATAAAACCTAACTAAGAGGAAACCATTTATTTTAAAATCAGTAAATTCACTCTGGCTGTTCTTTGGGAGGAGATGGGGGGTAACGCTCTGACCTTGGTCATCATATTTTAGAAATAAAGTACTGTGATAGTGATCCCTTTTGCACAATTTTTAATTATAATCAACAAATTCTAAGATATGCATTGAGATCTATTCGTAGGAAGAGTTTAAATACAGCTGTTAATGTTCTTGAACATGGTTTAAACTTTTTACATGCCCTCAGCAGGAATCAGGAGCATATTCCTGATATTTTAGCCCTGTGTGTTTGTTTCCAAAAAGAATTAACTCAAGGCATACATTTCAATTAGTGATACATACTTCATATTTCACAAGACTTGGTATTGCTTACAACAAGGGCTTTCTGTTGGTACCAACTTCAAGATCATCAGTCAAAACAACTTTCAAGGTCAATTATGCAAAATGTAAATTTCACTTTAAATTACGATTTGTTGTCAATTTCTATATTGTATCACACTACTGTTTCTCAAAAAATGGCAGTATTGGGGATCAACAACACATAGATGGTTATTGTTTGTTTCAGTGTAAGATCAATTATAATTGATTGTAATCACCGTCATAGCATTGTTGGTAGCGCATAGGACTGTCAATCTAGAGGTTAGATCCCTAACAGCGGCATTCATCCTTTCCAACTATTTGTCTACCACCAATGGGTTAATAATCATAGACATATGCAGGATAGCAGCTGGAGGTTAGGAAAGGATGTGATGGTAGTACTGGTGTGAGAAATAACAGGATTCGATTTTTAGCTCGGCTGTTTTCGAAGAAAACCCAAGGTATAATGATCACCTTGGCGTTGTTTTCGTTGGCGTTGTTGTTGTCATTGGCGTTGGCGTTGATGTTGGCTTTTGCTTGACAAACTTTAACCTTGGTCATAACTTTTGAATCGTAAGTCATAGAGCCTTCATATATCACATGATCATTGCTTGGGACAAGACCTTTCTGTAGGTACCAAGTTCAAGGTCATCAGTCAAGTCATGGCTATTTTTCAAGGTCATTTTTTTGTTGAAAAATTTAACCTTGGTCATAACTTTTGAATGGTAAGTTATATGGCTTCATGTTTCACATGGTCATTGCTTGGCACAAGACCTTTCTGTAGGTACCAAGTTCAAGGTCATCATGCATGGTCAAGGTCATTTTTCAAGGTAAAATTTCTTTAAAATATTAACCTTGGTCATAACTTTTGAATGGTATGTCATAGAGTCTTCATATTACACATGATGATTGCTTGGGACAAGACCTTTCTGTATGTACCAAGTTCAAGGTCAACAGTCAAGTTCAAGGTCATTTTTCAAGGTCAAATTTCTTTAAAATTTTAACCACGTACATAACTTTTGAATGGTAATTCACAGTTCCTTCATATTTCACATGATCATTGCTTGGCACAAGACCTTTCTGTAGGTACCAAGTTCAAGGTCATCAGTCAAGTCATGGCTATTTTTCAAGGTCATTTTTTTGTTGAAAAATTTAACCTTGGTCATAACTTTTGAATGGTAAGTTATATGGCTTCATGTTTCACATTGTCATTGCTTGGCACAAGACCTTTCTGTAGGTACCAAGTTCAAGGTCATCATGCATGGTCAAGGTCATTTTTCAAGGTAAAATTTCTTTAAAATATTAACCTTGGTCATAACTTTTGAATGGTATGTCATAGAGTCTTCATATTACACATGATGATTGCTTGGGACAAGACCTTTCTGTATGTACCAAGTTCAAGGTCAACAGTCAAGTTCAAGGTCATTTTTCAAGGTCAAATTTCTTTAAAATTTTAACCACGTACATAACTTTTGAATGGTAATTCACAGTTCCTTCATATTTCACATGATCATTGCTTGGCACAAGACCTTTCTGTAGGTACCAAGTTCAAGGTCATCATGCATGGTCAAGGTCATTTTTCAAGGTCAAATTTCTTTTAAAAAAAGGATTAACCTTGGTCATAACTTTTGAATGGTGAGACATAGAGCCTTCATATTTCACATGATCATTGCTTGAGACAAGGCCTTTCTGTAACCAGGTTCAAGGTCATCAGTCAAGGTCAAGGTCATTTTCAAGGTCAAATTTCTTTAAAAAATTATACTTGATCATAACTTCAATGGCAAGTCATAGAGCCTTCATATTTCACATGATCATTGCTTGGGACAAGACTTTTCTGTAGGTACCAAGTTCAAGGTCATCAGTCAAGTCATGGCTATTTTTCAAGGTCATTTTTTTTTTGAAAAAATTTAACCTTGGTCATAACTTTTGAATGGTAAGTTATAGAGCTTCATGTTTCACATTGTCAATGCTTGGCACAAGACCTTTCTGTAGGTACCAAGTTCAAGGTTATCATGCATGGTCAAGGTCATTTTTCAAGGTAAAATTTCTTTAAAATATTAACCTTGGTCATAACTTTTGAATGGTATGTCATAGAGTTTTCATATTACACATGATCATTGCTTGGGACAAGACCTTTCTGTATGTACCAAGTTCAAGGTCAACAGTCAAGATCAAGGTCATTTTTCAAGGTCAAATTTCTTTAGAAAATTTAAACTTGATCATAACTTGAATGGTAGAGCCTTCATATTTCCCATGATCAATGCTGGGTACAAGACCTTTCTGTAGGTACCCAGTTTAAGGTCATTAGTCAAGTTAAGGTCATTTTTCAAGGTCAAATTTCTTTGAAAAATTAAACCTTGGTCATAACTTTTGAATGGTAAGTCATAGAGCCTTCATATTTCACATGATCATTGCTTCAGACAAGACCTTTCTGTCAAGTTCAAGGTCAACAGTCAAGGTCAAGGTCATTTTTCAAGGTCAAATTTCTTTAAAAAATTTAACCTTGGTCATTTTTACCTTAGAAATAATAAACAGCCGAATGTTGGCACCACTTGCGGTGCTCTTGTTTAGGTGCTCCAGCCGACACAATATGACTGCAATAATATTAAAGTGGCATAAAACCCCATTCAAACAAAAAAGATGATACTTCATTGTGTGAACAACAAATGCTATATTTGAAAATATAGCTTTTGTTGTTCTCAAAATGAAATATCAATCATTCTTACTCGTAAAACAAACAATTATCCTTTTTCTTTAATGCAAGAATGAGACAAATGTGAACATTTTAGGACAATCTTTTTTAAAGTGCATCATTTTGAATGTGGCTGCTATACAATATTCATGGTGACATCACTTATTTGGCTCCGCTTAGATGACGTCAGATAGGGTAAAATAAGCAAAAGCGGCGTAAAAGTTTTTGATCATTTCACTGGTTATGTGATGAGTTTATTAAATGATAATCTACAGTTATTTCTCGATAAACCACTGAAAAGCATTTGAAAATTGTGATAATCCTTCAAAAAAACTCAGAAAGTATTAACCCTTCCCATGCTGATCATGACATATTTCTATTGTATTCAATTCCTTGGTAGACTGAATAGACTTAGATCAGCTGATATTGGTCTACACACTCTGCCTCTTTTCTACTGAATCATGATGCGAAAACTTGAGCCATGGTTGCATATTTGAATTTTCCTGAAAATTAGCAATATTGATGGCTCAGCGCTTAACAGTTGTTACTGCCTATTTGTTTATAGGCATTTACAACTGTTTTGCACTGAGCCATCAATACATAAAAATACAGTTTAAATATTAGAGCAGGATGGGGGTTAAATACTGAAGGTTGTTCATGTTTCAGTTGTGGAACACATGTCACCACCCAGACCTGGTGAGAATGAGCCTCATGAAAACACTGGAAGATTTAGAGATGGAATACCTCGACCTGTATCTTATACACTGGCCAATGGGCTACCAGGTAAGTGAATTGTCTTTATCCAATTGGTTGATCATCATAGGATCATGCAGGGATCGTTTGGGGTGAGATATTGAGAGATTCTCTCATTTTTCTGCCAGAAATCTCATTGAAACTGGCTTTATGAGTGAAAAAACTCAAAGCAAATTGCAATTTAGTGAAGAATTTCATAAACTTTCTTGCCAAAAAATCTTAATTTCTCAATAGATTTGGCTAAATGATGTATTTTTGCACATGATATTCTGCTATCATCTACATCTATCTATTGAGCCAAACTTATTCCTTGGCCAGTAGCTGGGGGCTAAGAAAGGATGTGATAAGTACTGGTGAGATATTGATACCAGGAATCCATTGTTAGATGCTCAAGCCACTGTGATATGACTGAAAGATAGTTAACCCCATTCAAACAAACAAAACTAGGCTAGTGAAAATACTGTTCAGTATAACCAGTGTTACTGAATCTGACAAATGCTAAAAAAGAAAAAAAACAGTCTTCATTTTAAACAATTGAAGATAAAATTGTCATTTTAAGTGGGTTTTTTTTAACTCGCCAGAGCACAAAGTGCAGTCTGATTTCAGGTTATACCACCTGATTCTCATTCCCCGCCTTTCGGCGAAGGGGATATAGTAATGGTATCCATCTGTCATTACGTCATTCTGTCACTTAACTTGTCTGGATTATATCTCCTAAAGTATAAAAGATATCATCTTGAAACTTTATAGGTTGATAGATCTCATTGAGGAGAAGTGCAGTGCACAAGAACTTCAACTCTTGCTTGCATAATTTTGGAGTCATTGCCCTTGATTAGGCTCTAGTTTACTATCAAGCTTTGATGGTAGGGGATGGTTATGTCCAACATGGCTCGTGTCATTCTAATATCAGAAAAGTTTGAAACTTGTATTTTCATCATTATAAAATTCAGAGATTTCAGAGAATTGATTTTAATGCAATTTCGTTGAAGTTTTTCTTCAGTAAGATAGGAATTAATGACCACTGTTTTATCTCCTGTTATATCCTCTGTTACATCATCTATATTGATAACAGGAGAGTGAACAATTTCTACCCAAAGATGGAGAAGACAAGCTGCTGTTTTCTGATGTAGACTTTGTGGATACATGGAGGGTAGGAATTGCTTCAAAGAAGATGGGATATATTGCTTTGCACTTGTCGATTGGTCTGTCAGTCTGTCTGTCTGTCTGTAGATCAGTTTTTGTCCAGAGCATATCTCAAAAAGTGTGCAAGCTAGAATCATGAAAATTGACAGGTGGATAGATCTCATTGGGGATAAGTGTAGTGCACTAAAACAATAACTCTATTCATCATATTTTGTGAGTTATTGCCCTTTGTTGATTGACAAGGAATAGGCTATTGACCTGCTTTTATGGGCGCATAAATGCTTTACAAACATCTCTTGTTATGTAGAGAATAACATGAAAGTGTTTGAAAATATCAAAATTATCTGGTCAAAGTTGGGAGAATTTATCATAGCTAAGATTTGCCTTGTCATGATAATTTCTCGCAGCTGAGACCAGATAACATTCATATTTTAAGACATTTACAGCTTGTTCTGACTATTTATCATGCAATCATTTTTCAGGGCTTGTTTATTATAAACCCTTAAAATTTAAAGAAATTCAGATGGAATTGTATGCAATTTTTTTCCAAAAATAGACTGTCTGATATCATGTTACGTTATCAGACAGATGATATCAGGTCAGTACAGGCTTCATTGTATGATAAATGAGCCAGTTTGTGAGTGACTTTTGCAACAATTTCATATGTCTGTGATGGACAGACATAGAGCAGCCTAAACAATCACAAAATGCATTGGAAGAAGTAGAATTGTGAACAGACACAGAGGTCTGCTGCATGCAAAGGGAAGACTCAGATTAAATTGTGCAAATGCACGGGCTGATCTAATTTTGACCCTTGCACTTGTAAAATTGTTGAAAATATGACAAAGTTCATGTATAATACATGCTTTAAATTCTTTGATCATTAAATTGATGATAAATCTCTTTAATTAATGATTTCTTGTAAATGTTTTCTCTTTCATTAATGTTTTCTGATAGGGATCGACACTAACACCAGTCCTCAGGCCCAAGACCTGTGGATTTTAGGGAGGACTGGTAGATGTAACCATGCTGCAGGTCCTGCAGGCCTACAGTTGAATAACAACTTAGTGCATTGTATTTCAAATCTATCATGTTTTGAAAAATAATTGCTCATTCAATACTAAAATTTGCAATACCAAATGGAAAACATTGTAGAAATAGAAGAAATTGCATGTCAAAAGCAATTTCTTCTTTTCCATCAATGTTTTTTTTGCAATTATTCCCTTTAAATGCTTAAAATCAAACATAGTTTTCATGTTGGACCTGTTGTTATCATGGAGGACCTGTAAAATTTTTGGCTAACAGGTCCTTCAGGCTGATGACAAAAAGTAGTTAGTGTCAACCCTGCCTGTCAAAACTCAGTGGCTGTAATATTAAAAATAATCTGAACCCTTTGTGTAGTGTTTAAAATGTGCCCCAATGAGAGACATTACAACAATCAACGTCATTTCGGCAGATGATGTTAGGTCTTTCACGCAAAAATGACATCATGTTTCTAACAGCGACGTTCAAATCTTTTAAATCAGGCTGCACAGTAGGACTGTAAATTATGTATTTTGAACATTTCTGTGTAATGTTTCTTTGTAAAAGGCATTCGCTGAAATATTGAAATAGAGTTTAATTATAATTTTAGAGTGTCTTCTGGAAGAATATTTGTTTGGTGAATTGAAATTGAAAATTACTTTCCTGTGCCAATGAAATGATCCAAATGGTAAACTCTTTTTTTGGACAAATGCTTTAACAGGTTTTAAATGAGTACCTACAATATTGGATTTTATTAAGAAAAAATTGATAACAATGTAAGAACAGCTGTACCCCTTCTTATTAATACCTCTTATTTCCACAGGCATTAGAGGACTGTGTAGATGAAGGACTTGTCAGAAACATTGGGTTGTCCAATTTTAATGCCAAACAGGTGAAGGCAATCTTGGACATAGCTAGAATTAAACCACAAAATAACCAGGTAGGTGCATTATGAAACAACATATTGATGGTATACAGCATAAACATAGAATTTGCGTTTACAATGCATAGACACATACCATGATTTTGCTCCAAGCCTACCTATATGTTATAATTTTAGCAATTCAAGAGTTTAAATAATTAAATGTGTTAATTTGGTGCCACACTATACATCACAGTTGTGGCTCAATAGTTTTAAAAGTTCCAGAAAATCTCTCATAAATTTGATGGCATTCAGTCTCATGTTAAGAGAAAAGGGCCTTAACTACAAATCAAAGTTAGCTTGGCTGTTTTGGGACAAAGGACCAGTAACTCATAAACACTATGTCATTATCAGTGTAAGGCGGGACAAACTGAAACCTTGGTAATATCTAAGCTTTAATTGAAAATATTTTACTTACACTTCGGATGTTTTGTTCACCATCATGAAATATACTATTAAGGAGTATAACTCTACATGCAGTTTTTGAAAAATAATGCCCATTTAATTCCCTTTTTACTGTGAAGAACCTGCAGCTGAGTGTAACATTCCCCTGCAGTGATCTTGTAATGAAAAATATTGTCATTAAAACATTTATTCAGAATGACTTGTGTTGATTTCTGTTTGATTTTGATTTTTTTCTACTCCTCAGATAGAAGTTCACCTACATCTTTCAAATACCAAATTAATAGACTATTGTAAAGAAAATAATATAGTTGTGACAGCTTATTCCCCGTTGGGTGCACCAGGCTTTAAAAGGTGAGTGCTTTAAACAAGATATTATGAAAAATTTACCTTAGATTTTTTTATAGGCCCACACAATTGGATGGAATGCTGGTGGTGTATTCTCCAGAAAGCAGAATTGTTAGGGATAAAAGTTGTAAGAACTTGTTTCCCAATCAATGTAGAATAAATTAACTAAAAGTGGACTTTACCCAGAGGTATAGAAAAGAGGGAGTTAGCCATTCTTTCATCTTAATGGCCAGAAACATATGTTGTGGGTCAACATCAGAATCATTTATTCAAAACCTTCGAGACCATTCAATTAAATTTAATAATATGTAGTGTTTATAGCAGTGCAGGAGCAATATCTTTGTTTCTTTTTTGCTACAATATCTTCAATATCATGGCATAGTTTCATTTTGAATTGCAATCACTGTTCAAGTCAGGAGCAACCTTCAAATTGAACCAGTCTAATGATTAAAACAAGAAGCCCAAGAGGGTCTGTATTGCTCCACTGGTTTTGAAATCTCTAGACTTTCATTAAACAAAGCTTACTGTGAATGAAAACAATACTTCAAGGAATATTCATGCCTAGTTTGATTAAAATTAACTCAATGGGAAAGAGAAGATCTTAAAGTGAAAAAAGCCCCGCCCTGCCACGCCCATATCAAGGATGCTTATTCGCCCATATTTGGGGATCAATCAGAATTTCCTTAATAATTTAAGTAAAGGGGCAATGGTCTGGGAGGAGAAGATTTTGAAAGATTTTATAGTTAAAATAAGCCCCACCATGTCTCACCCATATTTTGGGCTCAATTAAAAATTCTCAAACAATTAAAGTGAAGGGTCACCAAAGAACAACAATGATAAGTTTCATTTAAATGTGCTCAATGGTTTGTAAGAACAAGATTTTTTAAAGATCAAGACCCGCCATGCCCATATTTGGGTTTAAAAAAAATTCTTAAACAATTTTTGTAAAGGGTCATCCAAGGAACATCCTTGCGAAGTTTCATTGAAATAGGCCCAATGGTTTGGAAATTTAATGATTTTATAATGAAAATAAGCCCCACCTTGCCTTGCCGATATTAAGGGTCAATCAAAATTTCTTAAACAATTAAAGTGAAGGGTCACCCAAGGAACACCCATGCCAAGTTTCATTGAAATTGGACAAATAGTTTGGGAGGAGAAGATTTTTAAAGATTTTGAAGTACAAAAATGCCCAGCCTTACCACGCCCATATTTGGGGGGTCAATCCAAATTTCTTTAACCATTTAGCATGATTGACACACCGCCATGACAATAGCTTGCTGACCTTTGGCCAGTAGAGCTTAAAACAGGAGCAGTTTAATTTGTCATTATTTATTACAGTGAGCCATCACCTACTTGTTTAGAAGAACCAGTGTTGTTAGAAATAGCTAAAGCTAAAAATAAAACACCTGCACAGGTAGGATAAGATGCAGAAGAAATTCATAAATTTCAGTGTTAGTTTACCATATTTTTCCTAATTAATGCTCCCAGAGCTATTCTTAACATGGTGCTTGAGCTTTTATTTAGTATGCATTTTCTAATTTAAGAAATCGTTAAAACTGATGTCTTTTAGGCCATGTACCCTTTTATTTTAGGTGAAATTCCTCTAAACAATCATATAAATTCATCCCAAATTAAAGTAGAAGTCTCAAAAAGTGCCTAAAATTTAGGCATTTGAAGTGCGTTTTCTTAGTAAAAATTGTAGGGGTGCAACTGTAATACGGGACATTTATATATGTCCAGCTTTGTCTAAAGGCCAAAGACTTATTTTACTTGTGAAATGCAGCTTTTATTGTTGATGAAATGAAAGATTAATTGTTTTACACTGTAAAAATTTTAAGGCAAAAGTAAGACTTAACGTGAAAGTTCACAACGAATTCTCTTAAATGGGTTCATTTCACTCATGAGTACATGCCAACACTGTGAAGTTATTTCATGAATCAAACTTAAATAACACCAAATAACATAAAATGAAGGAATAAATATAAAATTATCAATCAATAATCCACCATGGAAATTCAATATTCAAACATGTACACTTGTATTATGCTATTTGAAATATTATCAAATGAGCCTGTGCATGACATTTCCATAAACTTCAAATGTGCGACATGCAAAGACTCTTGTCAGCCTGTGCATCTGCAAAGTCTGTCAAGGGTCTTCATGTTGCACTTTGTAGATAGATAGGGTCTTGAAGTATCCTCAAACAGTTATGTAATTTTCTAATTACACTTTATTCTGTCTAGGCTGCAAGACGTTTGCTATTCACACACTTGTCAAATTGTTGGAAATGTCACACACAGGCTCAAATCTATATCTTATAC
The DNA here is from genome assembly GCA_948146395.1 of Fragum whitleyi. Taxonomy (NCBI): domain Eukaryota; kingdom Metazoa; phylum Mollusca; class Bivalvia; order Cardiida; family Cardiidae; genus Fragum; species Fragum whitleyi. Next base: position 28,097,414 of record OX411551.1, on the reverse strand, counting down.
AATTGGCAGGTAACATTGAGGTATTTACTGCAGAGAGGTTTATGTGTTGTTCCTAAATCTGTCACACTATCTAGGGTGCAGGAAAACTTTCAAGTAAGTCATAACATTACTTATAGACTGCTGAAATATAAAAACAGTCTACTTTTTATACGCTGCCGGAGGCGAATGTATATTGGCGTCATCTTCTCCATCTGTCCATCCATCCGTCCATCCGCCCGTCCGTCCTTCCGTCCATCCATCCGTACGTCCGTCCACTTTTCTTGTCAACACAACTCCTCCTAAGTTTCTGGCTGGATCTTCTTGAAACTTGGTCAATGTTATCACCTCAATTGGTAGATATGCATGAAGGAAGGATTTTATGGTTCGTTGGTTTTTGCCTGAGTTATGCCCCTTAAAAACTTAGTCTCTGGGTCCACTTTTCTTGTCAACGCAACTCCTCCTAAGTTTCTGGCTGGATCTTCTTGAAACTTGGTCAATGTTATCACCTCAATTGGTAGATGCGCATGAACGAAGGATTTTATGGTTTGTTGATTTTTGCCTGAGTTATTCCCCTTAAAAACTCAGTCTTTGGGTCCACTTTTCTTGTCAACGCAACTCCTCCTAAGTTTCTGGCTGGATCTTCTTGAAACTTGGTCAATGTTATCACCTCAATCGGTAGATGTGCATGAAGGAAGGATTTTATGGTTTGTTGATTTTTGCCTGAGTTATGCCCCTTAAAAACTTAGTCTCTGGAGCTTATTGCCTCAGTTATGCCCCCTCAAAATTTAGTCTCTGAGGCTTATGAAATTGCAGCCTTGTGAATCCAACTCTTCCTAAGTTTCTGGCTGGATCTAAATGAAAGTTGGTGAATGTTATAACCGAAATTGGTAGATGAGCATGAAGTAAGGATTTTATGGTTCATTAATTTTACCCTAAATTATGCCCCCTTAAAACTTAGTATCTGGGGCTTATTGAAATTACAGCCTTTTGAACGCAACTCCTCCTTACTTTTTGTCTTTATTTAAATGAAACTTGGTCAATGTCATCACCATAATTTGTAGATGTACATGGATCAAGGATTTTATGGCTCATTTATTTCCCTGAATTATGCCCCCTTAAAACTTAGTGTCTGGGGCTTATTGAAATTGCAGCCTTGTGAAGGCAACTCCTCCTAACTTTTTGTCTTGATTTAAATGAAACTTGGCCATTTTGAATTTGGTTCTGTCAAAATAAGTAGTGTCTACAATTATTTTCGTGAAACAGCAGCAAAGTGGCGGCGTATTTTGTGACGATGGCACTCTTGTTGTTGATGTTCTAGCTGTACTGGACAAAAGTACCAGTCTGTCCAATTGTCTATTTGTCCATCCTTAACCAATTCTCATTTATGTGACAGGGGTGTGGAAATACAGATTTTATCCACTTGTCCCTGGACAAGTGAACAATAATTTACTACTTGTCCAAGATCAAAATAAACCTGCCCATAAAAAAGTGAAAGGATAGATTTTAAGAAAACTGTTTTTTCAATGAAGAAAATGCTGAAGCCCAGCATTTTCTTCAATAAAAACAATGTATTCCCCTTGATATAAACATTCGGATGATTTATCTGTTAGATCTATATAGTACCATACCTAGATATACCTTGGTATTTACTTGCCCAGGAACAAGTGGTGTGCAAAAATGTATTTGTCCGAAAGTAGAAAAGCCCATGTCGGACAAGTCGGGCATGGGAATTTCACACCCCTGTTTGATAAAGTCCACAAATATCAGATTTCCCAGAAAAGTTAACAATAGGCTTATACTGTTGTAAGGTAGGCTTTTGACAAAAAAACCGCTTGATCCCTTGAAAAAATCAGGAAAGGGACCCTGAGATTTTTCACTCAAGGTATTCTGGATTACACAATAGAATGAACAAAATTGGATTTTCTTGAAACTTTCAAATGATTGTTGTAGGATAACAAGGATTGTGTTTTTATGCTCCCCGAAGGGAGAGCATATAGCCGCCTCTTTGTCTGTCTGTCTTTCCGTCTGTCTGTAATTCCGTCTGTTTGTCAGTCTGTCCGTCTGTCCCCACTGATTTCTCCATAACCCTTGGTCCAAATCAAATGAAACTTACCATGTGAACTTCCTATGATATAGTGTTGATTACTCTGTGATTGTTTTTGGATTTGAGGCCTTGTCACAGGAAAAGGGGACTTAGGGTAAAAAACAGTTTTTCTCAAATTCTTCTAGTCTAATGGTCAGAATTTAATGAAATTTCATATTTGAGTAGCAAATCTGATGCCCTTTACTATAAACAATTTGAATTTTACGTAAAAAAAATAGATCATGGAAAAAGGGGGGCTAAATGTTTATTACCCTTACCTCAGCTTGTAAAATAAAGTTATTCTTTATTTCTCCTAGTCTTTTGTTCAGAATTTGATGAAATTTCACATTTGAGTAGCAAATCAGATGCCCTTTACCATAAACTATTTGAAATTTGTGTCTAAAAATATGTCATGCAAAAGGGAATTTAATGTTTTTAACCTTTATGTTAGCTATATAAGACTTATTTGAGTCCTTGCAATCTGACCACGGAACATATCTCCTTAAGTGTAATAGCTATCAACTTGAACTTATGGGTGGATAGATCTCATACAGGAGAAGTGCTATGCACAAGAACTACAACTCTTGCTTGCATAATTTTGGAGTTATTGCCCTTTGTTATTTTTAATACTTAGATTTTATAGGAGATAAATCTCTGACAGTACAAAAGAATCCTCAATCTATTAGGCTCCAGTTTACTACCAAGCTTTTGTGGCGGGGGATAGCCATGTCCAACAAGGCTCTTGTTTTTGTGACAATGCCTTATTCGGGCAGCATAATTCGTCTCTGAGGGCTCTTGTTGAAATTGGTTATGATCCATTGCAAAAAGTAGGAAAGAGTTTCCCTTTTATCCTTTCTAGATTTTTATAATATATCTAAATGAAGTGTTAAATTCTTTTACCTAAGATCTTCCAAAATGCATTAAAACCAAAAACAAACACTCACACACATTCAAAACGTCAATAACCATAATGTTCAAATATCAATCAATTTCAATTTATGATACAATTATATTTGAGCCAGTGCATGACATTTCCAACAAATTCACATGTGCGCAAAGCAAAACTTCTGGCTAGCCTTTGCAGCCGTACAGTCTGATCAAAATCTTCAATAAGCACTATTTTTGATATATAAGTTCTCTATCCATCTTCATGCAGTCAACATATATTATTATTGCATTGTGTTGTTGTCAACACTACCCATTATTCGTACCTGACACAGGTATGAAATTGTTAGAAATGTCAAACACAGGCTCATTTATGTTTATCTTCTCATGTTTATCTTCTTGATAGATATTTGATTTTGACCTGTCATCTGAAGAGATGGAGAAACTGTCAGCATTAAACAAGAATATTAGATTAAACAAAGAAGAAATGTAAGTATTTTTATGCCCATTATCGAAAGATTGCAGCACATTGTTTTGTCGCTGTCTGTCTGCAAAACTTAACCAAAAAACTTAACATTGCCAATATCTTCAAGCCTATTCAAGATACAAGGCTCATATTTGGCATGATGATAGATCTCAGAATCCGCATCTGCTGATTTCAAAGTCAAGGTCATGTGACAAGGTCAAGGTCATCTGTCAATGTCAAATAACTCAAAAGCTTAGCCAAAATACTTAACATTGCGAATATCTTCAAGCCTATTAAAGATACAAGGCTCATATTTGGCATGATGATAGTTCTCAGTGATATGCACTTGCTGATTCCAAAGTCAAGGTCACATGACAAGGTCATCTGTCAATGTCAAATAACTCAAAAACTCGGCCAAAATACTTAACATTGCCAATATCTTCAAGCCTATTAAAGATACAAGGCTCATATTTGGCATGATGATAGATCTCAGTGATACGCATCAGCTGGTACCAAAGTCAAGGTCACATGACCAGGTCAAGGTCATATGCCAAGGTGAACATTTTGAAAAAAAATGCTGTATTGGGGGCATTTGTGTTTCACAAACACATCTTGTTTGTGACTAAATACTTATCAACTTCTATTAGGTGAATGGTCTTTTAACTCCACCAAGATTCAATCCTAATATCATATTACATCTGTATGCATCAGTCGATAGTATGGTCAATGTAATTTTACATAAGAGGTCATCTACCATGGTGAAATTCAACTTAATGTTACATGTTCCAAATAAACTAGAACAAATTCTTATTCCTTGAAAGCTTTACAAAGCAGGTATTTGACAGACTGGTAGATCTCATGGATATACATCTGCGGGTACAAGGGTGAAGGTCATTTTCTAAGGTCAAAAAAGTTATTAAGGTAAAAACTTTATGAAGAAATATTAATTGATAACATAGTCATATAACTTGAAGCCTATTTATGGTAAAATGCTTTTATTTATTATTTGGTATGACGATATACCTGAGAGATATACATCTGCAAATGGCATTGTTAAAGTATTCTGACATGGTTACTGTAATCTATCATGGTCAAACTACTGAATGATAATGAGAAAAAGTTGGCCAAGACTTGAGATATGTTCGTTGATTGACTGGCCTTCTGGAGAGATATTTTTCTCGTTGTTGGACATGCTTTGTCCTGTGAGGTTCAAGACATGATAATGTGTTGATATTCCCCCTAAACTATTTTTGATGGGTATATAGTAGTCAGCTTGTTGATTGGTCTGTCAGTCAGTCCATCTGTATTTTTTTCGTGTTCATTTGATTTCTCAGCAATTAATAGGGGGGTTATAATTTAATGAAACTTTTCTGAAGAAGGCAAAAGCATAAAATTAAAACATAATTATGTTGCATTACAAAATAGTTCTAAAGAGACCTCAAAGTGTTGTTTTCAGAAAAAGTAAGCTTTGTTGAATGAAAGTCTGAAGATGTTTAAGCAAGTGGAGCGATACAGGCCCTCTTTGGCCTCTTGCTTTCTACAACTCCAATTATAATTTATATACTGTACAATTATTGTTATTTGTTTGTTTCAGAGCTTTAGGCCACAAGTATTACCCCTTTAATGATCCCTACTGAACAAGAAGATTAGCCTGCTCATTTTCATTGTTAATCAGGGACACCAGATAGTGCCATTAACTAACACAACGATACAGCATTACTTTTTATGACCTCATCAGTCCAGCGTTCAGGATGACACAACGGTGCCAACTGTTCACCAATCTAATCCTGCTTTGCATGGGCAATAATATGGATATTGAAGAGTCAGCACAAAACTATTTTAAGTGCCTGTAAATATAAAGGCACTTGAGCTGACCCTTCAACAGTGTCTTGAAACAAAGTTTGAAGAAATACAAGGACATGTAACATTGATCTATGTGAGCATGTCATATAAAGTTAATTCACGTTTTTGGGGGCATTAACATTTGCAGAGACCTGAAAAATGGTTTAATGCCCAAGTGCGAAGCACGAGGGTGTTAAAGCATTATGAGGGTCTCTACCAATGTTAAAGCGCGAAAAAGAGTGAATTAATGCTATTATTGCATAAAAAGATAGATAAGAGCAAAATAATTTCATAGAAACTATATAAAACCAGTAACAAACCTTCATATATGCTGTCATGCATTACACCATCCCTCTTGTTTATACCTATGTTGCTTCATTTATTTATGACGTCACACAATTTAACACGGGATTTAGAGCAACTTCTTCAGGTATGCTCTGTGATAACGTTGGACAAGGAAACTGATAAAATGTATAGGCCTAGACAGAGAATATTTAAGTGAAAAAAGCTGGGCGTTAATGGCACATGAATTTACTTATTAATCGTCATTTTCTCTCGTTTATGCCGGGGTTTTGTCCATTAACGTATGCCTATAACAACCCAAAAACGCACATTCTATGCAATAAAAAGAGCTTACTTACCTTCATGTGACTTTCTTTTAGTTATCATACAACAAGATTAATGTAGAAGCTGCAACCATTTACTCGCCTGTTTGAGTATGAGGACTTAAGCCCTTAAGTTATGAACTATGCAATACCAAAGAATCAGAATCATCATAATTGTTTTATAACCATTCATATTTTAGAATTTGCCTTACTTACATATATGTGACCTGTCACATGAAAAGGGACCACAAAAAGCAAAAAGTGTCGACCCCAGTCAGACTGCGCAAACTGACTAAGGTCTAAACTTTTGCAATGTGCCTATTTTCTGAATCTAGAATGTTCAATCTACCTTCCCAGTGAAGGAATTTTTGAAATGCGACCTCTGGTTGATCAATGCTGGACCCAATCTCTTTTTCAAATAGTCATTAAGCAGTGTTCCCAGATGGTCCCTTTTCGCGTGATGGGTCACATACTTCATTTGTTTCTCAGTTTACTTGTAGAGAAAATAAATCTTCTAGGCCCTAGATTATAAAACTTTCTTTGTGCTCAACTTAATTTTTTTCTCAAATTTAGAATTGATATAAATGTAAAAGTATATAAATGAAATATTATGAATAAGATGTTATTTGTAAAATCTAGATAATCTGTTATGTTCATACAATTATTATAACAACAGAATTAAAGTATTAATCTTGAGTTGAAATTTAAAAAAATTCTCAGTTGAGTATGTGAAAAGATTATAATCTTGGACCTAGATTGATCATCAGAATGCTTCCATTGAGTTACAAGACTGTTGTATAGGTACTCTGATTATGAAATCATTTCATTTTTCGTGTTGATGTGTCCATGAATAAAATCTGATTGGGGAGGAGTTATATGCCCGAGGAATTTACTATGCATATAACTCCTCCCCCAAACATGGCCATCAGATTTTATCCATGGACACATCAATGGAAAAATTGAATTTTAATCCAATATAATACGATCTCAATTCCGAAATTAATTTATTACCCTTTTCTGGGTGTAAAATTTCATTTTTCTGCATTTAAAAGTTATAAATAATTAATGATATTGAAGTTGGGAGAATTTCACTAAAAGACAAATTGGGTCATTTAGCATGTGGGCTATATGATGTCAAAAGCGTCAATGTTCCAACTAAGGATAGTGTATGACATTAAAACTGTGAAGAGTATCTGTGTACTCTGTGTACACAGCATAACACATGATACGTGAATTTTATTGATAATAAAGTTCTTTGTAATACTTCCTATTTAATATATGCGTTTTCGCCATCAGATTGTAATTGTAGAAAAAATAAATGGTCACAAAGAAACAGTGGCTTTCTTTTATACCATTGGGATGTTTTTGATAAGTTCATAACCCTTGGCCTGAATGTTTATTAATTGATTGAATTAAAATTTCAAGCGGGAAAAGTCATATTATAAAAAACTAGTCAAGATTTGGCTTCAACTCTTGTGAGTTGTTATATACTATTTTGGTGAATGTCTTTGTAAATTTAGTTTTGAGACAGGATTATGTATGCCCATTATGTTAAAAAAAAAAAGACATAAAATTGATAATTATTGTAGGCTAGATATCAGACTTAAAGCTTTCTAGATACATCAATGAGAGTTCAAAAGGTTTACCTTAACTTTTCTGTTAAGAGTGAATGATGCTTATATAGTTGATATTGCTCAAGCGACCACGTCTATTAAGCTACCAATTCTATCAAGCAACCACCGTAAAATGTCCCTTCACTGTAAGCAAAATCTTTGAAAAAGGGGACATCTTTTTCAAAGATTTTGATTACGAAATGTCAATGTTAAAATTGATGTCTATGTAGACCATTTCCCTTAAATTTTAGGTGAGTTTCCTCTATTAAAGAAAATTCATCTCAAATTAGAGAAGAAAAGTTGCTAAAATGTAGGCATTTGAAGTGGATTTTCTTAGTGAAAAATGTAGGAGTACTACTATTAGGGAGGGCAGAATTATTAGAGGAAATACAATAATTCTCTAACAAACAATGCTGCTTTTCATATTTCTTGTTTTTTATTCGTTTTTTAAACAAAGTGTGGAAAATTTTTAATTCCTTTTAGTCTTGTAGAAAATAGTGAAGGTTTTATGTAAACAATTGAGAAATTGCATATGAATTAAAACTATGAATAATGAAGTCAATGTATCAGTTTCCTTTTCCAATCAAAACTATTGTAAATGCTTATATATGCACAGGCTACCTGCTTGAGCTTGTCTGACGTATGAATCTGTTACCTTATGTCCAATTATAACTCTTTCACCTTATGTCAAATTTATTTGAAACTTGGCAGTTATTATATTCTTCTAATGAGTTGAGAGTGCAGTGCACAAAAAATCTTAAATCTAACTAATTTATAGCTCATCTGATGAGCACATCATGCTCAAGATTAGCTTCTGTGATCACAACATATCAGTTGTCCGTCATCTGTCTTCAACTATTACTTCGTTAGCACTCTAGAGCCACAATTGTTTCTTCGTTAGATTAGTCACAATGTTTGTCTGGTCACAAGGATTTAAAATAGGAATGTTCTGCCATAAATCAGTGGAAAGGGAACCTTCATGACAAAATTCTTTAAAGTAATCTTGAGGCCAAATTTTGGCAGAGTCTTCATAAACTTTGTCAGAAAGTTTTTCTGGTCACAAGCATCGACCATATGAAAATTGTAATGTCTCATTTCAAATCAGGGAAAAAGGGGCCTTAATTTTAAATTCCTTGTTAGCACCTTTTTAGGCCATTATTTTGTGCAATCTTCATAAATCTTAGTCAGAATATTTATCTGGTCACAAGGATGAACTTGCAAAAAATAGAAATTTCCTTTGGAAATCTAGGGAAAAGGGGCTTTAATGAAAATTCCTTGTCAGGGAAAAGGAGTCTTAATGACCAAATCCTTGTCTGTACTCTAAGTCCACAATTTTTGTCCAATCAACATGAAACTTGATAAAACTGTTTGTCTGGTCACAAGGATTAACCTTTAAAGAATGGTAATGTTCTGTCAGAAATCATGGGAAAAGGGGCCTTAATGACAAAATCCTTACTAGGCCTCTTACTATGTGGACTTTTGGTATTCTTAAAAGAAAAAAAAATAAAAAGTGACATCCGTTTTGTTTACAGCTTATTTTAAAATTAATGTTTGATTCATGTTCTAACAGCATATTATAACTATGAACTAAGATGAGCCATATAGGACGTACTTAGCTCTTTTGTGTAAGTTATTACCCTTTGTTGTTTTGTTTTCCTACTTAAATCTTGTCCCTCACTCGATATCAAGCAGTGTGACGGGCATATGTTGTGTTGGTTCGACATCTTGTTTCAACGTACATGAATTTTGCCCATGTTAGGTCTAAAATATGTCAACAGAATCGGTATTTGAACAGACTTGGCATAGGACCAATAGATTGAGATACAGTTGGAAAGATCATGCAATTAACACCCATCCGATTCAAAACCAATTCTTAATTGCTCACTCAATGCTCCATTCTTTCATTCCAAACAGTCATTCAGACTTTTCAGAAATGCTCCAAAATCTTTCGAGAAATGCTCCAGAATCTTTCAAAATGTGCCAGAACCTTTGAAAATGCTCCAAGATTGTTCGAAAATGCTCCAGAATCGTTCACAATTCTTCACAACTTCAATCAAAATGAAAATAGTATTTTTGTTTGTAACAGGGGTGTGGAATTCCCATGCCTGACTTGTCCAACACAGGCTTTTCTACATGCGGGCACGTACATTTTTCTAGGCCACTTGTTCGTGGACAAGTGAATGCCAGAGCAAATCAAGCTATAGTACTAAAAAGATAGAGGAAAAAAGTCATCCTTTTGTTTGTATCAAAGGGAAGAAAACGTTTTCTTTAATGAAGAAAATGCTGAGTTACAGCATTTCCTTCATTAAAGACAAAATTTTCTCAATATTTATCTACCAACTTTTTTGTTGACAAGGTCATTTTGATCCTGGAAAAGCGAGAAATCAGCTTTAACTTGTCCATGGAAAAGTGGTGAAACTCTGTATTTCCATTCCCATGCATTGTATAAACTGGTGTTGATTTTCAAGCGTCCACTGAGACACACAAATCATTTATTGAAAAGAAGGCATATTTTTAAAAAGGGAGATAATATAATATCAATAATTTCACCATAATCAGGACGAAATTATGGACATAATATTACCTCTCTTCAATTTCATTCAAAACTCACTCCACACACTCGCCAAATATCATTCCAAATTCATTCCAAATCATTCACCTTTTTAATTTCATGATAATTTCAGAGTCAGGTCTACAAGAATTTACTCATACCCATTTCCTTTTTCTTACACCGTAGCAGCAAGGTGGATTTCATTCGTTAAGCAACTTTGGCAGATCTAAACAGGAATTTTTCAGTCAAATTTTTAAGAATCTGGTTTAGGAGAAGATTTAGTGGATGACTAGATTTAGAAGACGACGGATGTTGCACGACGCGAGATAGACGTTGGATATTGGGCGACCACAAGCACTTTATATCCAACCTAGCATATCACATTTTATTTTCTTGTGTTTATCGTTAACCCTTGTCATGCTGAACCTTGAATATTCCTGCTTTGGCAGAAGCTACAGATTTGCAGTCTGATGTTAGTCTACACCACCCGTTTCTCACTTTCAAATCAGAATTGTCAAAAGATTTAGTTTTTATACGCCCGAAGGGTCGTAATAATTATGTTATCCTCTGTCTGTCCGTCTGTCTGTCTGTCCGTTAGTAAATTCGTGTCCGGTCCATAACTTTGAAACTATAAGGCCTATGGTCTTGAAACTTCACATGTGTATAGATCTCATAGCTAGGGTGTGAAGAGCCCAAGAACCACAACTCTACCATTTGTTATTTTTGAGTTATTGCCCTTTGTTTGATTCATTTAGCAAATTCGTGTCTGGTCCAGACTTTGAAACTTGAGGCCTATGGTCTTGAAACTCCACAGGTGTATAGATCTCATAGCTAGGATGTGCAGAGCGCAGGAACCCTAACTCTACCATTTCTATTTTTTGAGTTATTGCCCTTTGTTTGATTCAGTTCGTGTCTGGTCCATAACTTTGAAACTATAAGGCCTATAGTCTTGAAACTTCACAGGAGTATTGATCTCATAGCTAGGATGTGCAATGCGCAAGAACCACAACTCTACCATATGTAATTTTTGAGTTATTGCCCTTTGATTCAATTGGCAAATTCCTGTCTGGTCCATAACTTTGAAACTATAAGGCCTATGGTCTTGAAATTTTACAGGTGTATAGATCTCATTGCTAGGATGTGCAGAGCGCAAGAATCCTAACTCTACCATTTATAATTTTTGAGTTATTGCCTTTTATTTGATTCATTTAGCAAATTCGTGTCCGGTCCAAAACTTTCAAAATACAAGGACTACGATGTTGAAACTTCACATGTATGTAGAACTCATAGCTAGGGTGTTTGATTACATTATCCCAATCTGATTGAATTTGTGAATATTTTAGTAGTACTCGGGTACTTGCAACACTTCGTGAATATTTTAGTACTCGGTGAATATTGTTTTATCAGACACTTGCAAGAGACTTCTAGGTCAATTAAAAATTGACCTACACTTTCGGTGCTTTTTGCCCTTTCATTTTGATGAAAATTTTTGGCCGAAATTTATTCAACATGAGAAGGGCGAATAAAAGTCTGAATCGATATACACAAATATAATGAAAGAGACTACCTCGAATATGAAGTATTGATATGTTTTCATGAGGCAAATTCTACAGCAAAAAGCGCCCTAAGAAGTAAGAAGTAATATTGGGTCAGTGATATTTCGTAATTTTAGATGATCATCTCAACATATTGCTAGAGGATTGGTCCAAATTATGAGAACTTGAGCGGCGAAAATTTGTTTTTTAGGAAAGAAAAAAGGCTATGGAATTTTCTTCTTTTTCACTATATTTTCAGGTGATTTCCTCTTCGGGGCGTCAAAAAGACGGATTGTGTGGAAATAGGTAACATTTTCTGTGCAAAGTCGTACAGTATGTTTTCACAGACATTCAAATCTTTTAACGTTCTTATGCTCATACGAAAAGAATTGTTCCGTTCCGGAGAGAGTTTTCTGTTAACTAAAACATCGATTGCTCAGCGTGAAAAGGTTGAACATGCTAATATATGAATATGATAGTCGCTGAGTAGCCTGGCTCCCAGGCTGTCAGTTAGTTTTAAAACTAATAAGGTAGACCACTCATGTGTAACTATTTTATTTCAAATTACCTCCCATATTCTCAAAAACTGACCACTGATCGGCCTGGAGTCAGAGAATATAAGCTGATAAGAAATTTTCTTTCACTAGTTGAATTTTGCTTATTTTTTCACAATACTTCAGATCAGTGGGACGGGAGCCAGTCTAGTCGCTGAGCTATCGACATGATTTCATTACTTTTCGTTTTTTAAATCTGCTAACCCATTCAATTGTGTTGTGCCCGTCGAAGATGCCCAAGTCAGTACTTTTGCTACTCTAGGGCATTTCTCTTAAAATCTATAACTCCTCCAGAATCGATTAAACCAATTTAAGTGAATAGTCAATTGTTGACACCAGATTCCCTCGCTGAATTTTGGGTTAATGAAAAAAACAACAATGAGTGGAGCCAGTCAAATTCTCTAGACCTACCTCTGTAGTCCAGCCAAATTTCTCCAAAATGATACTTACATGTAAGTCTCCATTTGACAAATTTGCTTTGAGTCATTCTAAACGACTGAATAATGGACTTTTTTGTGTGGCTTGATTTAGTTTATACTAATTTATTTTAGTTCGATTGCGACGAAAGCTTAAGCTTATAGAATCGCTCTCGAACGCTCAATCCTGATGTTTTCACGTCACCGAGAGAGAGGCAGTGGTTTAAACCCACTGCTACCCATTTTTACAGCTGGGTGAACTGGGGCTGGCTATTAAGTGTTTTGTCCATAAACACACCCGGCGACAGTGGGGCTCGAACCACGGACCTCCAGGTCACGTGTCGAGTGCATTTACCACTAGGCCACCGAGGCAGTCTTGATTTTTGGGTTAATGAAAAAAACAACAATGAGTGGAGCCTTAACTTGATTTCTTTAATTATGTTCACTGTAAATTTTTGGGAAAAAAGATTTTCATTTCCATACACTGAATCATTGATTTAAACAATAATTCACGTTTAAAATATTCTATTCTTGGTTATTACAATAGTGATCCGTCACGCGAAAAGGGACCATCTTAAAATTCTGTGAATGAACATTTGAAAAAGAGTTTGATTCTAGTACAGGTCAACCGGTGGTCACATTAAAAAAAAACATTCACGGGAAGGTAGGTTGATGATTCTAGATTCAGAAGATTATAAAAAAGCGGAAAATTTCGACCTTGCGTGGTCTGACTATGTTGACACTTTATGCACTACGCTGATGGTCCTTTTCCCGTCATAATTATATTTCATTTCATTTTAATCACTACCTTTCGAAGGCACAGTTTCCTTCTTCAGTCGAATAAAATGTGGCCCATAGACTTCATGTACTCACAAAGAGAATGCACAATTAATTCTATAGAATCAACTTGCAGAATGTGGCATAAGCTCGGGATCAAATTATGTCATGCTGAATAAAAGCCTTGGTAAAATATAAATGTATTAAATCAAAGCGCTCAAAAGGAGCTGGTGTTCTACCTATGAGATCGTGTTTATTTCTTAGATTTTTTTTGTCAATTCTTTCTGTTTAAAACGGAAAATCAGGTGGTAGAGACTAAGATCAGACTGCACATATGTCGAGTCTGATCTTTGCCTATATTTCTCGCCAAAGCAGTAATATTCACTGTTCAGCAAGACTCTACTTATACAGATTTACCTTTTATTTTCAGACACTTAGCCGCACTGGCGTACAGACCGCAACACCCCCCCCCCCCCCCATTTTAGCTCCACTGGCTGAAAGCCACTGGGGCTATTGTCCTGGCGTTGTGTCCGTCGTGCGTCTGTCCGTCCTTGCGTGCGTCCGGTCGTGAACTTTTTCTTAAAAAATCTTCTTAGAAACTACTGAAGGGAATTTCAACCAAACTTCACGAGAATGATCCTTGGGTGACCCTCTTTCAGAGTTGTTCAAGAAATTTTGATCAAATGAAAATGTGGATTTAACTGGCGTGGCTAATTTCCAAATATGGTAAAAAGTGAGTTGTCTCAAATTCTAATTGATGGATACCAATTAAATTTAATATGAATGGTCCTTGGATGACCTTTTATCAGAGTACCAAAAATTATTGTGATCGGATGAAAAATATGTATTTTATGGGCGGAGGTCATTTCTCAATATATCATATAGTAGAAACTTTGAAAATCATTCTCTCAGAATGTAATTGATGGATATCAACCAAATTTCACCAGAATAATCATCGAGTGACCCTTTATCAGTCTACCAAAAATCATTGTGATAGAATGAAAAGTATGTATTATATGGGCGGAGGTCATTTCTCAATATGTTATATAGTGGAAACTTTGAACATCATTTTCGCAGAATGTAACTGATGGATATCAATCAAAAAATTTTGATACGTTATTGGGTGACCCATTATCATGCAGCCAAAAATTAATTTGATTGGATGAAAAATACGTATTTTATGGGCGGAGGTCATTTCTCTATATGTTATAAAGTTGAAACTTTGAAAATTATTTTCAACGTCAGTAGAACCCCAAATATCTAAAAATCTAGTCAAAACTTTTATTTGCTTTTACAAGAATTTCAAGCCTGTTGAGCGACTCAAGCCATTCATGGCTTTCTAGGTTTTTTTTTTTTCTTTCTTTTTTTTGGAAACGAAAATCGTCACAAAGATCTATATAAAATGACAATGAATCACCAACAATATTATTATCAATGACATCTATACTGAGCAAAATTGAAAATTTGACACTTCAAAAATCACCGCAAGAAGGGGGGCATAAATTAGATCAGAAAAGGTCTCACTGTTAGGAAAGGCTGTTGACAACTAACATCAATATAGTCGAGATACCCTAAAAAAATAACTTGTTCACAAAATTCGTCAAAAGAGTTTACTTTATGTTATTCCGTATCGCATCTAAGGTTCACATAAGAGATTTTGATAATCTAAAGTCACTTACAATTTGAAAAAAGATTACATATCTCGACTTATCTTGATGTAGAAATCATGCAAAACTGACGTATGCCTAATCTTATTAGGCCTAAGCGATCCTTTCGATTTGACGTTACTGTGTCGCACCAAAGCTCCGGGGTTGTTTTTTTATTTATTTTTTTTATTTTATTAATTTATTTGAGTTTTATTTATAGCGGCAGAACGTCGGACTTTCATCAGTCCACGAGGATCCTTTCCAACTATTTTTAGCTCGACTATTTGTATGATAGGGGGAGCGCTGTTCCGATCACCCGGCGTCGGTTTCGGCGTAATGCTTTGCCGGTTAAGGTTTTACGTGCAATAGTGTCGAATCTCAGTTTCTACTAAAACTATTGCTTTGAAACTTTGCACTTGCTTCTGTGACCACAATATCAGCCTCTAGTCAAAGATTCAATAGTCTGTTATTGAACTCAATTGAATTTAACCCTTTAAGTTAAGTATGTACGTGCAACTGATCTCTGTTTCTACTAAAGCTTTTTCTTGGAAACTTTGCACATGCTTTTGTGAACATGATACTAGCCTCTTGACAAAGACCCATTACTGTGATATTGAATTTAGTTTAATTTTATCCCTCTTCCGGCTTTATAATAATTGGTTAAGTTTTAGTGCAAGCAGTGTTGTATATTATATATGTATCTCTGTTTCTACTTAAGCTATTGCTTTGAAACGTTGCACATGCTTCTGTGACCATATTATCAGCCTCTTGAAAAAAAATATTTCTCTGATATTGAATTAAATGGAACTTTAACCCTTTTCGGACTTAGAAATTCCTGTTTAAGTTTTGACGTGCAACTGTTGTAGCCTATCTCTGTATTATTTCTGTTTCTACTAAGGCTATTGCTTTGAAACGTTGCACATGCTTCTGTGGGCATAATATAAGCCTCTAAGCAAAGAAGCTTTAGTCTGTTATTACATTTAGTGGAATTTAAACAATTTTCGGACATAGAAAACTCTGTCTCTGTAAAGTTTTTACCGAGTACAACTGATTGGTATCTGTTATATCTCGTTTCTAATTGCCTAAAGCTATTGCTTTGAAACTTTGCACATGCTTCTGTGACCATAATATCAGCCTCTAAACAAAAAATCAATAGTCTGTTATCGAATTCAATGGAATTTTACCCTTTTCGGACTTAATATTCTTGCCGCTAAGCATTTGACTTGCAACTGTTGTTTATCTGTTATCAAGTTCTGTTTCTACCATAATGTCAGCCTCTTGACAAAGATTGATTTCTCTGATATCCTACTTGGCGGAATTTTAACCCTGATCGGACCTAGAAATTCTTGGCCCGGTTTCATACCCGGACAGTATAGCCCATAATGTACTGAACTGGGTCAACCCTCATTATCTAATAAAGCTATATAATTTCTTGGAAACTTAGCCATGGTTCCTTGACTATAATATGATGATCTACACAAATACTTATTTCTCTGCTATTCACGAAATTTAAGAAGAATTTTCCAACGTGGACATTGATTTGCTCTTACTATCCATTACTACGGGAGAGGAATTGTTGTTTGAATGGGGTATTACGCTGCTTTCAACAATTTTTCTGTTATATCGCGGCCTCTGGAGCAACTAACAATTATCTCCTGGTATCTTTCTCTCTAGCACTACCATTACATCCTTTCCTAGCCTCCGGCTGTTATCTGACACAGGTCCTGTTGGTGAGAGTGGGTGAAGAGGAGCAGTGTGGGGTAAATTTCTTTGCTCAGCAAAATATCCGTGGTCTGGGACGGATTCGATTTAGGGACCGTCCGATCCTACAGCCAACGTCGTAACCACTAAGCCATGGACTCAACAAGAGTTGGATACAACTAAGTACTTACAAAAATAAGCCGGTATCCTTTTTAAGGATCTTTGATAGGACTGGGTTTCTTTTTGTAGAAATGTACTCAAATAGTTAACTTTTTTGTGACATTTCCAATCTCGAAAAAAAATAAAACTACCCTCTCAAAGGAAAATACAGAAATGAACATATAATCACGATACTGTTTTATAAAGACATTATTGCCAGTGGGCAGCAAAAACTAGTAACTCACATTAATTCAAGCTGTAGTTACGAGATTTTGACCTCTCGTCTACATTATACCTATTGTACCATTTTTAGACTTGTATGTATTTTTTTAATGTTCCAGTCAATGGTTTTATTTAAGGAAGTGGAACCGTAAAAGTTCCGCATCGGATGTTACGAATTTTAACAGCGTTAACCGAGGTTTCCAGAGATTTCATTACGAAACCTTGGTTAATCTTGTGAAAGATTATGAGTTCCGGAAGTTGCGCATCAAATACGGGTCCACGACCTTAATTGTCATTCAGTAATAATTACGTTAATGTGTCACTGTACGTACAAGCTGAAATGTAAACGGTTGACTAAATATTGCCCCGGCGACGGCATGCATCCATTCTTACACTTGTCTCCCACCTGGAGGTCAGAAAAGGATGTAATTGAGTACTGAAGCGAGATATACCAAGAATATATTGTAAGGTACGCCAGCTGCCACGATATGACTGAAAATGATAAAACCGGCTCTATGACCCGAACAAACAAAATCTAAATTGAGCCGTTTTTTCCAAACCATACTTTGGATTTACCCTTCTTTTGTTAATTGCCTTTGCGGAACAAGATTTTTACCTTGTAAAAATGTTCAGAGAGTTTCATAAATTACCAAACACAATAAGTGTAAGCCTTGACGTTTGAAAGAAGATTTTATACTTGATTTCTATTTATGTTAAATCCCAATTTAATAATAAATATAAAGAAAAATCTGTATCGAATCCAGGTGTTCTGTCATTGGGGTTCTAACATACAAATAGGTGGGGTTTATTTTCCGACCATTCACGATTTTGATTTAAATGCTGCATGAACATTTAAAAAAATCATTACGTTACGGGAGGGGGAGATTAGGGGGGAGGGGGGGGAGACGAACCCCCGAACCAACTGTGGATCAACCAGATTTAAACATATGATATAAATAAAAACAAACTGCCAACCCCCATCTAACATAATAACTGGGTAACTAAAAAAAACTTAAGAAAAAAATAAGAAAAACGTGATATTTTTAATGTTCATTCTTTTTTACTTTACATTTACTTTGCACTGAGGAATATGGATACATAACGATAATCAAAAAAGATGATATATATTACTATATTAAATTCAACATTGGCGTCTGCAATAATTTTCATTTTGAACCAGTCTTAACTGTTTACAACATGGGAAAAGGGTTCATACAAATTATTGTTGTTATTTTTTTAATGCAATGTGTAATTTAAATGCAATTTGCCACAACGTGTCATTGGAAATTCTTCGCAAATTACAAGGATAAACTTGGAAAATGTCTAGTTTGAATACATAAGCTACGTGTAATTCAGAGAAAGATTCTTGACAAAGAATATACCACCAGGGCTTGTTGAGTTAGTGTGAATGACCCGTGCATGCAATTAAAATTCAATAAAACAAACAGACGGGGAAGGCAGCGGTTCCCTGACAAGTCTAATGAGATTTATTGAAAGACAAATGGGGAGATAGGGCTTTTTTGTCCCCAGGCCCTAATGGACTTTTTCACGAGAATTTCTCAGTATACCCTTTTCCTGTATCTCCGTTCTTCTTAATAAGTAATCAAAATCAAATAATTAAAATTCAGATTAAACTTACAATTTTCGAACATGTGTGTGTAGAAAAATCATTATCCCATCTGTGCATAACACTTTTATTAAGTAAACAAATCCAATTGATGAGAATCAAATTAAATTTTAAACTCTCCCTACTCAAAAATCTGTGGCCGCCATTTTTCTATAAACCCGTTCTTATGACGTCATTTATCATTTGAACTAGCTGTCTGCAGTTAATTGGGTCACAACTTCAATGCAGCAACTTACCTGTGCATAATGCATATCTAAGAAAACTTTAACACAAAAAATATGTTTTGTGTGTGAATAAGTTTCAACCTGTTTTAAGACACTGCCAAAAAATTAGCCATGAATGATTAGTTTCGTAAATATTTTTTGCAGCTTACAAAAATACCCATAATGCACCATCAAATGACCTAATTTTTCATTTTTTCCCAGCAGCATGTAAGAGTAAGAATGTAAACATCCGGTTAGCATTTTGTTTGATTACGTAATGAGGTTTCACACCCTACAATTAATACTCGAGTGCTGCGGACGGCAAAGTAGCAAGGAACGGATATATAGAAATCGGGGATATGTAAAAATGAAGTAGGCCTACTAGGAATAGTCGAGCTTCGATGTCCTCTGAATGCACTGATTTGGAGTGAGAAATATCAGGAATCCATTGTAAGATCTTCCAGCCGCTGCGATACGACCGAAAAAATGTTAAAAGTGGCTTTTTCCCCGTAAACAAACTAACGGGCAATGAAATTTAATCATGCCACGCCCACCTAGTGTGAAAAGGGTTAGCATAAAAATGCAAAGAGTTTTGGTACGCTCAGTAAAATGTACTGAATATCGTTTCGGGACGTTTTGTTGAAATATATCTATACATTTACTTTTTAAATCTATTCTATTATTTACTTATTGGCAAATGAAAGAATGTTAATCTTTGTAAGAAATCGTTACGATTTTATACAAAATAACACGATTTAATGAAGAACTACTTTTAACAGTATTACATATTATTGCGCTAAAGACCGGGACCTTCCGTATAACGAAATAAACTTGACTGCAAGGACCCACTGTGAAATATTAATAAAATTCATAAGATACAACTTGCAGGTAATTCGAAATAAAACCAATAGTTTATGAATAAAGTACATGTGATTGAATGGTCCTTTGTTCCCTATTAAAATGAATCAATATATTGACTGTTTATTGCTCCAAATAATTCAGGAACGTTAGAAATATATATATATAGAGAGAGAGAGAGAGTAATTCTAAAGCATAGGATAAAAGATAAGATGATGATAGACTGCTTATAATTCAAGGATATCTAGAAAATATTTTTTTTTTCGACAGTAGCGGATTCAAAAGGGATTCGGATGGGACTCCAAATAGTACAGGTAACTGCAAGAAATGTTAAAAACCACCCCAAATCGTTTCAGTACATAGAGAATCAATATTGGATAAGACTTCAAGGAGTGACTGGACATTGAGGAAATGTAATCAATAACCCCAAAGCGTTTCTAAGGAACACGGAACAAGCAAAACAGTAATACAAAACCGTTTCAGTACAGGTGAGAATGGCGACATAAATTGACCCAAAATAGTGCATGTTCATGCAAGAACTGCTATAAACAACCCAAAGCGTTTCGGTACATTTGAGAATAACTTCAAAACTGAAGGTACATTGAGGAAATGTAATCAAAAACCCACAGCGTTTAGGAACACGGAACAAGCAAAATAGTAACCTCAATGCGCTTCAGTACAGGGGAGAATGGCAACAGAAAGAGACTCAAAATAGTACTGTTAAATTCAGGATATGTTTAAAACCACCCAAAGCGTTTAATTACATCTGATAATAAAGATTGGATAATACTTCAAAGAGTGAAGGGACATTGAGGAAATGTAATCAACAAACCTAAAGCGTTAAGGAACACGGAACTAGCAAAATAGTAAATCTAAAGCGTTTCAGTACAGGGGAGAATGGCAACGAAAGAGACTCAAAATAGTACTGTTACATTCAAGAAATGTTATTAACCACCAAAGCGTTTTATTACATGTGAGAATAAAGATTGGATGATACTTCAAAGAGTGAAGGGACATTGAGGAAATGTAATCAATAACCCCAAAGTGTTTAGGAAAACGGAACAAGCAAAACAGTAATACAAAAGCGTTTCTGTACAGGTGAAAATGGCGACAGAAATAGACTCCAAATAGTACTGTTACATGCCGTTAACCGTTACATGCAGAGAGCGGAAGGGCATTGAGCATGTGCAACCAATAATTCCAATGTGTTAAGGTAAAGGTCCTCAATGACCCTTCACTCTTTCAAGTCTTATCAGATCTTCATTCTCAAATGTACTGAAACGATAATGGCGACAGAGATATACACTAAATAGTATAGTTACATGCTAGACAAGTTATAAACCACCCCAAAGCGTTTTAGTACATGTAAGAATGAAGACCGGATAAGACTGTATATAGTGGAGGGACATGGAGGAAATGTAATCAATTGACCACAACGGGTTTAGGGAAACTGGAGATGCAAAACAATAACCCATAAGCGTTTCAATACCTGAGAGAATGGCGACAGAAATATACGCCAAATAGTATAGATACATGCAAGACAAGTTATAAAAAACCCCAAAGCGTTTCAGTACAAGTAAAAATGAAGACTTGATAAGATTTAAAGAGTGGAGGACCATTGAGCAAGTGCAATCAATAATCCCAAAGCGTTTAAGTAACGGTCCTAGTGACGTCTGAATAAGACTCCAAATAGTGGATTGACATTAAATTCTCAATGTCCTTCCAGTCTTTGCACTCTTATCCAATTTTCTTTCTCTCGTGTACTGAAACGCTTTTGTGTTGTTTATAACATTTCTTGCATGTATCTCTACTATCTGGAGTCCATTTCTGTCGCCTTTCTCTCCTGTACTGAAACGCTTTGGGATTAATCTTTTTCTTGATCATTGTCCCTTAACGCTTTGGTGTTATTTGTATTATTTCCTTAATGTCCTTCCACTCTTTACAGTCTTATCCATTTTTCATTCTCATATGTACTGAAACGCTTTTGTGTGGTTTAGAACATTTCTTGCATGTACCTTTAATATTTGGAGTCTATTTCTATCGCAATTCTTTCCCGTTCTTAAACGCTTTGGGGTAATTTTTTGCTAGTTCATTGTCCCTAAATGCTTTAGTGTTATTGATTTTATTTTCTCAATGTCCTTCCAGTCTTTGCACTCTTATCCAATTTTCTTTCTCTCGTGTACTGAAACGCTTTTGTCTTATTTATAACATTTCTTGCATGTATCGGTACTATCTGGAGTCCATTTCTGTCGCCATTCTCTCCTGTACTGAAACGCTTTGGGATTAATATTTGCTTGTTCATTGTCCCTTAACGCTTTGGTGTTTTTGATAATATTTCCTTAATGTCCATCCACTCTTTACAGTCTTATCCATTTTTCATTATCACATGTACTGAAACGCTTTTGTGTGGTTTATAACATTGCTTGCATGTGCCTTTAATATTTGGAGTCTATTTCTATCGCAATTCTTTCCCGTTCTTAAACGCTTTGGTGTGAATTTTTTGCTCGTTCATTGTCCCTAAATGCTTTAGTGTTATTGATTTTATTTTCTCAATGTCCTTCCAGTCTTTGCCCTTTTATCCAATCTTCATTCTCCCGTTTACTGAAACGCTTTTGTGTTGTTTATAACATTTCTTGCATGTATTTCTAATATCTGGAGTCCATTTCTGTCGCAATTCTCCCCTGTACTGAAACGCTTTGGGATTAATCTTTTTCTTGATCATTGTCCCTTAACGCTTTGGTGTGATTAGTAAAATTTCCTTAATGTCCTTCCACTCCATACAGTCTTATCCAATTTTCATTTCACATGTACTGAAACGCTTTTGTGTGGTTTAGAACATTTCTTGCATGTACCTTTAATATTTGGAGTCTATTTCTATCGCAATTCTTTTCCGTTCTTAAACGTTTTGGGGTAATTTTTTGCTAGTTCATTGTCCCTAAATGCTTTAGTGTTATTGATTTTATTTTCTCATTGTCCTTCCAGTCTTTGCACTCTTATCCAATTTTCTTTCTCTCGTGTACTGAAACGCTTTTGTCTTATTTATAACATTTCTTGCATGTATCGGTACTATCTGGAGTCCATTTCTGTCGCCATTCTCTCCTGTACTGAAACGCTTTGGGATTAATATTTGCTTGTTCATTGTCCCTTAACGCTTTGGTGTTTTTGATAATATTTCCTTAATGTCCATCCACTCTTTACAGTCTTATCCATTTTTCATTATCACATGTACTGAAACGCTTTTGTGTGGTTTATAACATTGCTTGCATGTGCCTTTAATATTTGGAGTCTATTTCTATCGCAATTCTTTCCCGTTCTTAAACGCTTTGGTGTAAATTTTTTGCTCGTTCATTGTCCCTAAATGCTTTAGTGTTATTGATTTTATTTTCTCAATGTCCTTTCAGTCTTTGCACTCTTATCCAATCTTCATTCTCTCGTGTACTTAAAGGTTTTTGTCTTATTTATAACATTTCTGGCATGTATCGTCACTATCTGGAGTCCATTTCTGTCGCCATTCCCTTCTGTACAGAAACGCTTTGGGATTAATATTTGCTCGTTCATTGTCCCTTAACGCTTTGGTATTATTGATAATATTTCCTTAAAGTCCTTCCACTCTTTACAGTCTTATCCATTTTTCATTCTCACATGTACTGAAACGCTTTTGTGTGGTTTAGAACATTTCTTGCACGTACCTTTAATATTTGGAGTCTATTTCTATCGCAATTCTTTTCTGTTCTTAAACGCTTTGGGGTAATTTTTTGCTAGTTCATAGTCCCTAAATGCTTTAGTGTTATTGATTTTATTTTCTCAATGTCCTTCCAGTCTTTGCCCTTTTATCCAATCTTCATTCTCCCGTTTACTTAAACGCTTTTGTGTTGTTTATAACATTTCTTGCATTTATCTATACTATCTGTAGTCCATTTCTGTCGTCATTCTCTCCTGTACTGAAACGCTTTGGGATTAGTCTTTTGCTTGTTCATTGTCCCTTAACGCTTTGGTGTTTTTGATAATATTTCCTTAATGTCCTTGCACTCTTTACAGTCTTATCAAATTTTCATTATCACATGTACTGAAACGCTTTTGTGTGATTTAGAACATTGCTTGCATGTGCCTTTGATATTCGGAGTCCATTTCTATCGCAATTTTTTTCCGTTCTTAAACGCTTTGGGGTAATTTTTTGCTAGTTCATTGTCCCTAAATGCTTCAGTGTTATTGATTTTATTTTCTCAATGTCCTTCCAGTCTTTGCCCTTTTATCCAATCTTCATTCTCTCGTGTACTTTAAGGTTTTTGTCTTATTTATAACATTTCTTGCATGTATCGGTACTATCTAGAGTCCATTTCAGTCGCCATTCTTTTCTGTACTGAAACGCTTTTGGATTAAAATTTACTTGTTCATTGTCCCTTAACGCTTTGGTGTTTTTGATAATATTTCCTTAATGTCCTTCCACTATTTACAGTCTTATCAATTTTTCATTATCTCATGTACTGAAACGCTTTTGTGTGGTTTATAACATTGCTTGCATGTGCCTTTAATATTAAGAGTCTATTTCTATCGCAATTCTTTCCCGTTCTTAAACGCTTTGGTGTAAATTTTTTGCTCGTTCATTGTCCCTAAATGCTTTAGTGTTATTGGTTTTATTTTCTCAATGTCCTTCCAGTCTTTGCCCTTTAATCCAATCTTCATTCTCCCGTTTACTGAAACGCTTTTGTGTTGTTTATAACATTTCTTGCATGTATCTCTACTATCTGGAGTCCATTTCTGTCGCCATTCTCTCCTGTACTGAAACGCTTTGGGATTAATCTTTTTCTTGATCATTGTCCCTTAACGCTTTGGTGTTATTGTTAAATTTTCCTTAATGTCCTTCCACTCTAAACAGTCTTATCCAATTTTCATTTCATATGTACTGAAACGCTTTTGTGTGGTTTAGAACATTTCTTGCACGTACCTTTAATATTTGGAGTCTATTTCTATCGCAATTCTTTCCCGTTCTTAAACGCTTTGGGGTAAATTTTTTGCTCGTTCATAGTCCCTAAATGCTTTAGTGTTATTGATTTTATTTTCTCAATGTCCTTCCAGTCTTTGCACTCTTATCCAATCTTCATTCTCTCGTGTACTTAAAGGTTTTTGTCTTATTTATAACATTTCTTGCATGTATCGGTACTATCTGTAGTCCATTTCTGCCGCCATTCTTTTCTGTACTGAAACGCTTTGGGATTAATATTTGCTCGTTCATTGTCCCTTAACGCTTTGGTGTTATTGATAATATTTCCTTAATGTCCTTCCACTCTTCACAGTCTTATCCATTTTTCATTCTCACATGTACTGAAACGCTTTTGTGTGGTTTATAACATTGCTTGCATGTGCCTTTGGTATTTGGAGTCTATTTCTATCGCAATCCTTTCCCGTTCTTAAACGCTTTGGGGTAATTTATTGCTCGTTCATTGTCCCTAAATGCTTTAGTGTTATTGATTTTATTTTCTCAATGTCCTTCCAGTCTTTGCCCTTTTATCCAATCTTCATTCTCCCGTTTACTGAAACGCTTTTGTGTTGTTTATAACATTTCTGACATGTATTTCTAATATCTGCAGTCCATTTCTGTCGCAATTCTCCCCTGTACTAAAACGCTTTGGGATTAATATTTGCTTGTTCATTGTCCCTTAACGCTTTGGTGTTATCTGTAATATTTCCTTAATGTCCTTCGACTCTTTACAGTCTTATCCATTTTTCATTCTCACATGTACTGAAACGCTTTTGTGTGGTTTAGAACATTTCTTGCATGTACCTTTAATATTTGGAGTCTATTTCTATCGCAATTCTTGTCTGTTCTTAAACGCTTTGGGGTAATTTTTTGCTAGTTCATTGTCCCTAAATGCTTTAGTGTTATTAATTTTATTTTCTCAATGTCCTTCCAGTCTTTGCACTCTTATCCAATCTTCATTCTCTCGTGTACTTTAAGGTTTTTGTCTTATTTATAACATTTCTTGCATGTATCGGTACTATCTGGAGTCCATTTCTGTCGCCATTCTCTCCTGTACTGAAATGCTTTGGGATTAATATTTGCTTGTTCATTGTCCCTTAACGCTTTGGTGTTTTTGATAATATTTCCTTAATGTCCTTCCACTCTATACAGTCTTATCCAATTTTTATTTCACATGTACTGAAACGCTTTTGTGTGGTTTAGAACATTTCTTGCACGTACCTTTAATATTTGGAGTCTATTTCTATCGCAATTCTTGTCTGTTCTTAAACGCTTTGGGGTAATTTTTTGCTAGTTCATTGTCCCTAAATGCTTTAGTGTTATTGATTTTATTTTCTCAATGTCCTTCCAGTCTTTGCACTCTTATCCAATTTTCTTTCTCTCGTGTACTGAAACGCTTTTGTGTTGTTTATAACATTTCTTGCATGTATCTCTACTATCTGGAGTCCATTTCTGTCGCCATTCTCTCCTGTACTGAAACGCTTTGGGATTAATCTTTTTCTTGATCATTGTCCCTTAACGCTTTGGTGTTATTTGTAATATTTCCTTAATGTCCTTCCACTCTTTACAGTCTTATCCATTTTTCATTCTCACTTGTACTGAAACGCTTTTGTGTGGTTTAGAACATTTATTGCACGTACCTTTAATATTTGGAGTCTATTTCTATCGCAATTCTTTTCTGTTCTTAAACGCTTTGGGGTAATTTTTTTGCTAGTTCATTGTCCCTAAATGCTTTAGTGTTATTGATTTTATTTTCTCAATGTCCTTCCAGTCTTTGCACTCTTATCCTATCTTCATTCTCTCGTGAACTGAAAGGTTTTTGTCTTATTTATAACATTTTTTGCATGTATCGGTACTATCTGGAGTCCATTTCTGTCGCCATTCTCTCCTGTACTGAAACGCTTTGGGATTAATCTTTTTCTTGATCATTGTCCCTTAACGCTTTGCTTTTATTGGTAATATTTCCTTAATGTCCTTCGACTCTTTAAGTCTTATCCAATTTTCATTTCACATGTACTGAAACGCTTTTGTGTGGTTTAGAACATTTCTTGCATGTACCTTTAATATTTGGAGTCTATTTCTATCGCAATTCTTTTCTGTTCCTGACACGCTTCGGGTTGGTTTATAACATTTCTTGAAAGTACTTTATAGAGCCCATTTGTGTCGCCACTCACTCCTGTACTGAAACGCTTTGGGGTTGATTTATTGCTTGATCATTGTCCCTAAACGGTTTCGGGTTAATTGATAACATTTGCTTAATGTCCTTCCACTCTTGCAGATTTATCCAGTCTTCATTATAAAATTTATTTAAACGCTTTTGGGTTGTTTATAACATATCTTACATGTACCTGAACTATTTTGGGTGTATTTCTGTCGCCATTCTCTCCTGTACTGAAACGCTTTTGTTTTATTGATTGAATGGAGTTTAACGCCGCTTTCAACATTTTATCAGTTATATCGCGACGGCCGGAGCAACTAATAATGGATTCCTGGTATTTCTTTCACCAGTACCACCATCACATCCTTTCCTAGCCTCCAGCTGCTATCTAACATAGATTAACGGTTATTCACCCATTTGTCACAAATAGTCGGAAAGAATGAGTGCCGCCGTGGGGGGTCGAACCCGGTACCTCTAGATTGACAGTCCGACACGCTACCAACTGCGTTTTGACGTCGGCTCCTGAAACGCTTTGTTGTAACTCTGAAACGCTTTGGTGTAACTTTTTTGCTTGTTCAGTATCCCTTAACGCTTTGGTGGTAATTGTTGGCTTCTTCAGTGTCCCTAAACGCTTTGGTGTTAATATCGATTACATTTACTCAATGTCCCTCCATTCTTCATTTACATATGTACTGAAACGCTTTTGGGTGGTTTCTAATATTTCTTGCATGTACCTGTACTATTTGGAGTCTCTTTCTGTCGCATTTCTCTCCTGTACTGAAACGCTTTGAGGTAATTTTTTTATTGTTCCGTGTTCCTTAACACTTTGTGGTTATCGATTGCACTTGCTCAATGACCCTCCCCGCTTTGTAGTCTGGTCAGGTCTTAATTCTCAAATACAAGGAAACGCCTTTGGGTGGTTTTTACCACTTATTAATTATACCTGTATTATTTGGCGTATATTTTTCGCACCATTCGCACATGTACTGAAACGCTTTAGGGTTAATTTCTTACTGGTTCGGCGTTCCTAAACGCTTCACTCATCATCAAGTTACCACGTATGCCTTTTCGCATTGGAAGTAATTTAAAACACTTGCTCATTGTCCCTCTACTGTTTGGAGTCAAAGTCCAGTTCCATCCTCGCCTCAGAGTACCTAAACGCTAAGGGGTTATTTGCAATTATGGCTGGTTGAGTGTCCCTCAACCTTTTGGGGTCTTATCTGCACATCAATCCGGCCTGTATTAAATCGCTGTGTAATCATATATCACATACGTGTGTTCAATGTCCCACTACTAATTGGAGTCTTATTCAGAGGTCACGTTTTCATTGTCCCTTAACGCTTTGGGGTTAATTAATTACATTTGCTCAATATCCCTCCTCTCTCCATTCTCACATGTACTGAACGCTTCAGGGTTGCTTATAAAAATTTTTGCATGTATCTGTACTATTTGGAGTATATTTCTGTCGCCGTTCTCTCTTGTACTGAAACGATTTGGGGTTAATTATTTTCTGGTGCAGTGCCCCTAAACGCTTTGATAACAGTTGCTCAATGTCCCTCCACTCTTTGCAGTCTTGAAGGACACCCCAACCCCTTGAATCCTTTACTGTCGGATAAGATATAATGATATATTAGAATTTCAATATCCTTGAACTATTAGCGGTCTATTATCATCATTTCTTCTATCCTAAATCCTAGGCTTTAAAATGATTCTTTATATTTCTAATGTCCCTGAATTATTTGGAGCCATATAGACTACAGTCAATAAATTGATTCCTTTTGAAGGGATGCAAAGGACCATTCATTCACATGTAATTTATTATTTACTCCTATTTTTCGTGTATTTTTATTTATTTCGAAATCACTTCAAGTTGTATCTTATGCATTTCATTAATATTTCACAACGGGGCCCTTACACAGTCAGGTTTATTTCGTTTTCGTTTTACGGAATCTCCCGGTCTTTATCGGAATACTATGTATTATTCTTTAAATTAGATCTTAATTGAATCAATTTTCATTTTTTTTTTCAATAAAATCGTAACGATTTTTTACAAAGAATAACATTTAATCATTTGACATGAAGTAAAAATGCACTAGACTTGGTAAGTAAATGCATGGATATATTTCAACAAAACTTCCCGAAACGATATTGAGCTGAATAAGTGTCTAATATGAATAGATTGGCCCTAGGACTTTTGAAAAAATCCCCATTAAACAAGATCATGATGCATTTAATTTTCCGCAAAATCAGCTCAAACACA
The DNA here is from genome assembly GCA_948146395.1 of Fragum whitleyi. Lineage (NCBI taxonomy): Eukaryota > Metazoa > Mollusca > Bivalvia > Cardiida > Cardiidae > Fragum > Fragum whitleyi. Next base: position 28,068,296 of record OX411551.1, on the reverse strand, counting down.
CGACCCGTCTAAAATCCAACACAAATCAGTTGGCTGAATTTACACCCCCCTGGAGTACAACCAGCTGAACACATTTCTTGTTGAAATTCATTGAAATTCGGTGCCCACTACATTATATAAATTAAAAATACGCGAACAGTACATTCAAATACTAAAATATACACAGATGTGATAAATAACCGTACACGGCTAAAGTGAAAGGTCAGGAACTTGAAAAGCAGAGGTCCAAAGATCGAATCTCATTCTCGTCTTATCTTTTTTTTAATCATATTTTTTTTAAAAAAAATTGATATAAAAAATGACGGCACAGTTTACTTTTTTTTTAAAGTTCTGTGTGGGTGATCCGTTTGATATTTTGCATCAAATGATTTCCCATTGCTCAGAAGCTTACACACTTTTTTTCTTAGAAAAATACATGATAAATTTATCACACTCCTCAAAATAGAATAAAAACGGATAAAGAAAACCGTAATTTAAGAATTAACAGAAGTAACGGCAAACAATGAAATGTATCGCACGTTCAGAATATTAGAAATAATACCATATGCATCAAATAACATTAACGAAAGGAGATAATTCGATTCAGTCGCTTAGGTGCTGCGTTAGAGAAGCTAACTTAACTATCAAAAGCCTCGTGACCTCAGCTTGAATAGGTGACAACAGCTTATTAATTCCAGGAACATAAAGTAATGAGAGATTTGAATTAGGAAAAAAAACTGCGAATATAGAATATTAAAAACAAGACATTTAAGAGACAATAAAACTGTTCCTTTATTTAATACTAAAAATAAAGTAAAATCAAATTTGGACAAAGATTACTGCATCCGACTGCGTGCGTATTCGAACCAGGTCTGGTCAGTTCAATGACTCTAAATGGCTAACGGTTTAGACCACTGCGCTATGGACCCAAGTATAACAATTGAAGTTTTTATTTGACCTTAAAATATAATTCTTTTTATTACCTCGCGGATATTAACGAAAGTTTACGAAAAATAACGAGTGTCAGGTCAACAATGTTCCACAATACCTATAATACGCTTCGGTGTGATTTATAATTTTTTTTTAAATTAACCTTTAATATTTGTTGTCCATTTCCATCGCCATTCGTTCCTGTACTGAAACGCTTTGGGGTTGATCCTTTACTTGTTCTGTGTCCCTAAACGCTTTGCGGTATTGTTCGCGCTTTAATTCGACGTATGCGTATTCGCTTTTTCGTTGATATAAAACACTGGCCCAATGTCCCGCTCTTCTTTAGGGTCTTATTCAATCATTTATCTTAACTGTACCTAATCGATTTGTTATCACATTACTCATTCAGGTCTTTTTCGGCCAACAAACTCTCAGGTATAGACCTGCAATTTCAAGTGAGTGATCAAAGATCAATTTTACATTGAAAATGATAGGAGATAACGGTTTCTCGGACCTCACTCTTTCTTGCGGAACTATACCTAAACGCTTTAGGTTTGTTTACAACACCTGTCTCTTCACACCTTGGGTTCTTATTCAGTCTTCATTCTCACAATTGCTGAAACGCTTCGGTGTGATTTATAAAATTTCTTGCATGGACCTGTAATATTTCTTATCAATTTCGCTTTGGGGTTGATACTTTACTTGTTCTGTGTCTCTAAACGCTTTGGGGTATCGTTCGCGCTTCAATTCAACGTATGCCGATTCGTTTTGGCCATCAGCCTAACAGGTACATAAACGCTTTAGGGTTGTTACAACGCCTGTGCATTGTCCATTCAATCCTTGGTTTCTTATTCAGTCTTCATTCTCCATGCACATGTGCTGAAACGCTTTGGTGTGATTTATTAAATTTCTTGCATGCGCCTGTAATATTTTTTGTCCATTTTCGACGCCTTTCTCTCCTGTACTGAAACGCTTTGGGGTTGATCATTTACTTTTTCGATGTACTTAAATGCTTTATGGTATTGCTTGCGATTTATTCTCACGTCTATCAAATCGCTTTTAGGTTTATGTTCATATAACGAGTTTTTGAACCAAATCTAATGCTGCTTTTATCAGGAAAAAAAGACAGTTTGCCCAGCTAAACAATATATCAAATTAGTGGTGTAGATGAGCGTAAGCAGTTGAACAACATTATAGGCCCCATATCATAACAGAATAGCCAAACATTTATGGAAAAGGAATATTTTGTTTAAAACCAACAACTTCATTATGACTGGATTACGTTTTCACCAATTTGATCAGAATGTAGACAAATTTTCATACTAGATAAGGCTACAATTTAATTTGTACAAATTAGTCCTAAAAGGATATTTTATTTATTTTGTAAATATACCTTTATAACTGGTTTGGTATGTTTTTAAAATAGATGTTAGGTAGGTGCAACATCAAACCATTACATTGTGACATATTTTCTGTGATTTATTTCAAATCATATTTTTATAGTTAAATGATCTATAATATATTAATATATATTGATCTTTTCGTGAAATACAAATTGATAATTTGCTGTAGAACGTTATAAGCCAGTCTTCGTTCTCACACGAACAGAAACTTTTTGGGGGAAGCGTTTCTTATATGAACATGTACTATTTGGAGTCTATTTCTGTCGCCATTCTCTCCTGTACTGAAAATTATTGGGGTTAAGTCTTCACTTATACGGTGTCCATAAACGCTTCGGGGGTATTGTTCGCGCTTCAATTCAATTTTAATTTATAGCACATGCTCAATGCCACTCTACTCTTAAGGGTTTTATCCACTCATCAATCTTACCTGTACTTAATCGCTTTAATGTCAATCAAATCTTTGGGATCTTTTTCGGGCATCAGTCTCATCTGTATCTAAACACTTTTGGGTTGTTTAGAACGCCTGTGCTGCATTCCTTCTCTCCTTGGGGTCTTATTCAGTCTTCATTTTACAAGTGCTGAAACGCTTTTTGGGTGATTTATAACATTCCTTGCATGTACCTGTACCATTTGGAGTCTATTTCTATCGCCATTTTCACTTGAAGTGAAACACTTTGGCGTTCAAATTACTGGTTCTGCGACCCTATACGCTTTGGGGTCTTGCTCATCCATCAATCTCACGTATGCCTTATTGTCTTGGAGTTAATCTGCCCAGTCTCGAAATATTGTTTCGAGTCAAAGCACAGACTCCATTCTCGCCTGTACCTAAACGCTTTTTAGTTATTGACAATACTTGTTGAGTGTCCCTAAACTCTTTAGGGTACTCTAAGCTCGACAATCTGACCTGTACCTAATCGCTTTTAAGTCAAATATCACAGGTGTTCAATGTCCCTCTTTTACTTTAGGTCTTATTTGGGCGTCTCTAAGAAGTGTACCTAAACGCTTTGGAGTTGTGGATAAGATTTGCTCAACACCCCTCCACTCTTTGCAGTCATATGTATTCTAAATTCTCACACGTATTGAAACATTTCGCGTTATTTCGAAGATTTCTTGTATTCACCTGTACTTTTTGGTACTATTTGGAGTCTATTTCTGTCGACTTTCCCTCCTGTACTGAAACGCTTTGGGTTTTTTTTTACTTGTTCTGTGTCCCTAAACTGTTTGTGGTATTGTTCTTCCTTCAATCCCATTTGTGCCGAATCGCTTTGGGTTTAGTTAAAGCGCGTGCCCAATGCACCACTACTCTTAAGGTCTTATTAACTCATCAATCTTACCTGTACTTAATCGCTTTGATGTCACACTAATCTTTGGGGTCTTATTTGGGCAACAGTCTCACCTGTACCAAAACACTTTGGGGTTGTTTACAAAGTCTATGCAATGTCCCTCCTCTCCTTGGGGGCTTATTCGGTCTTTTTTCTTAATGTGATGAAACGCTTTGGGTGATAAATAACATTCCTTGCACGTACATGTACAATTTGGAGTCTGTTTCTGTCGCCATTCTCGCATGTACTGAAACGCTTTGGGATATAATCTTCACTTGTTGGGCATCCCTTAATGCTTTGGAGTATTGCTCACCCATCAAACTCACTTGAATCCATCCCCTCTGAAATTGGAATTAATTTAAAACCTTGCCAATTTCCCTTCTACTGTTTGTAGTCAAAGTCCACTCTTCATTCTCGCCTTTACCTAAACGCTTTGGGGTAATTGACAAAAATTTTGGAGTGTCCCTCAACTCTTTGGGGGGTATCCTTGCTCGGCAACAGGTCAATCGTACCTATACTATAATCGCTTTTCAGTCCCTTATCACAGGTGTCAATGTTCCTCGGCTATTTGGAGTCTTATTCAGGCGTCACTAAGAATTGTTATACGCCGCCGGAGGCGGACGTATATTGGCGTCATCTTCTCCGTCTGTCCGTCCGTCCATCCGTCCGTCCGTCCGTCCATCCGTCCGTCCATCCGTCCGTCCGTACGTCCGTCCACTTTTCTTGTCAACGCAACTCCTCCTAAACTACTGGCTGGATCTTCTTGAAACTTGGTCAATATTATCACCTCAATTGGTAGATGTGCATGAAGGAAGGATTTTACAGTTCGTTGATTTTTGCCTGAGTTATGCCCCTTGATAACTTAGTCTCTGGGTCCACTTTTCTTGTCAACGCAACTCCTCCTAAGTTTCTGGCTGGATCTTCTTGAAACTTGGTCAATGTAATCACCTCAATTGGTAGATGTGCATGAAGGAAGGATTTTACGGTTCATTGATTTTTGCCTGAGTTATGCCCCTTGATAACTTAGTCTCTGGGTCCACTTTTCTTGTCAACGCAACTCCTCCTAAGTTTCTGGCTGGATCTTTTTGAAACTTGGTCGATGTTATCACCTCAATTGGTAGATGTGCATGAAGGAAGGATTTTATGGTTCGTTAATTTTTGCCTGAGTTATGCCCCTTGATAACTTAGTCTCTGGGTCCACTTTTCTTGTCAACGCAACGCCTCCTAAGTTTCTGGCTGGATCTTTTTGAAACTTGGTCTATGTAATCACCTCAATTGGTAGATGTTCATGAAGGAAGGATTTTACGGTTCATTGATTTTTGCCTAAGTTATGCCCCTTAAAACTTAGTCTCTGGGTCCACTTTTCTTGTCAACGCAACTCCTCCTAAGTTTCCGGCTGGATCTTCTTGAAACTTGGTCAATGTTATCACCTCAATTGGTAGATGTGCATGAAGGAAGGATTTTATGGTTTGTTGATTTTTGCCTGAGTTATGCCCCTTAAAAACTTAGTATCTAGGGCTCATTGAAATTGCAGCCTTTTGAACACAAATCCTCCTTACTTTTTGTCTTTATTTAAATGAAACTTGGTCAATGTCATCACCATAATTTGAAGATGTACATGGATCAAGGATTTTATGGCTCATTTATTTCCCTGAATTATGCCCCCTTAAAACTTAGTGCCTGGGGCTTATTGAAATTGCAGCCATGTGAAGGCAACTCCTCCTAACTTTTTGTCTTGATTTAAATGAAACTTGGTCATTTTCAATTTGGTTCTGTCAAAATAAGTAGTGTCTACAATTATTTCTGTGAAACAGCAGCAATGTGGCGGCGTATTTTGTGACGATGGCACTCTTGTTCCTAAACGCTTGCCCCTCTTCTCCTTGGGTTCTTATTCAGTCTTCATTCTTACATGTGCTTAAACGCTTTGGGATGATTTATACCATTCCTCGCATGTACCTGTACTATTTTGGATGTATTTCTGTCGATATTCTCGCTTTACAGAAACGCTTTGGGGTAAATTCTTCACTTGTTCGGCGACCATAAACGCTTTTACGTCTTGCTGCCTCATCAATCTGACGTGGCCCCAATCGATTTAGGGATGATTTATAACACTTGCTCAATGCCGCGCTGCTCTTAAGGGTCGTATTCACTCATCAACCTTACCTGCACGCTTTGGAGTTATTGACAATACTTAGTTAATGTCCATTTACTTTTTAGGTACCTTAAGGACGATTGCTAGAATTAATTTTTTGAGATAGAATTTTTTTTTATTTTTATATATTTTGTAGATTAAAATTTGCCGATTGCAAAAAGAAGAAAAAAGGGGGTCACCGAATCAGATTTTTCGTAAAAAGTCATAGAATGTTATAGGTATCGAGTAAATTTTTTTCCGATTTTTCGCCGATTTTCATTTCTTGGTAATTACATAAAACCGTAACACAATCAAATCTAATCAAACAACTGATATCAATTTTATTTTAATTTCACAGATAGGAAGTTATTTGCACTGAGTCTAATACACAATAATTGATTGAAAGGGAAAATAATGATTTTTTTACGTATTTTTTCCCAATGCGTAAAAACTGGTATATCGAAAATGAACGAGAATATTTTCAAAATTTATAACTTTTGATCAAATTTCTCAAAAACTCGGAGATAGAAAATTTTATTTTTTTATATTTTGTGGTTAATTATAAGTTCGTGTGATATTGATATAAAAAAAGGTACGATCACCGCGTTATTTTTTTTAGAAAAAATGCAAAATTCTAGGTCACCCAGTTTTGACGCTAAGGAAAAAATCACTTCAGATTCTTTTTCTCGTACAAATTGTATGTACAAAATCAATGACATTCAAGCCTTCTTAGATTAATCGATTATGGAATTGAATTCATCCACAATTATTTTGTTTTACGTCAACAAATCCCACGGTCAAATCATATGAAAAGGTCAAGGTCATATGTCAAGGCCAACGTTACATAAATCACGCAAACATCTAGTGTTTTCAAAAATCTTCAAGCCTGTTGAAAATAGAATACTCACATATGAAATAATGATTGATGTTGTAAATTAGCACAATCATATTTCCTGATCTAAGTCGTTAAAAGCGTTTCAGTACAGGGGAGAATGGCGACAGAAATGGACTCCAGATATTAGAAATACATGCAAGAAATGTTATAAACAACACAAAAGCGTTTTAGTAAACGGGAGAATGAAGATTGGATAAAAGGGCAAAGACTGGAAGGACATTGAGAAAATAAAATCAATAACACTAAAGCATTTAGGGACAATGAACGAGCAAAAAATTTACACCAAAGCGTTTAAGAACGGGAAAGAATTGCGATAGAAATAGACTCCAAATATTAAAGGCACATGCAAGCAATGTTATAAACCACACAAAAGCGTTTCAGTACATGTGATAATGAAAATTTGATAAGACTGTAAATAGTGGAAGGACATTAAGGAAATATTACAGATAACACCAAAGCGTTAAGGGACAATGAACAAGCAAAAATTAATCCCAAAGCGTTTCAGTACAGGAGAGAATGGCGACAGAAATGGACTCCAGATAGTACCGATACATGCAAAAAATGTTATAAATAAGACAAAAACCTTAAAGTACACGAGAGAATGAAGATTGGATAAGAGTGCAAAGACTGGAAGGACATTGAGAAAATGAAATCAATAACACTAAAGCATTTAGGGACAATGAACTAGCAAAAAATTACCCCAAAGCGTTTAAGAACAGAAAAGAATTGCGATAGAAATAGACTCCAAATATTAAAGGTACGTGCAAGAAATGTTCTAAACCACACAAAAGCGTTTCAGTACATGTGAGAATGAAAAATGGATAAGACTGTAAAGAGTGGAAGGACATTAAGGAAATATTATCAATAACACCAAAGCGCTAAGGGACAATGATCAAGTAAAAGATTATCCCAAAGCGTTTCAGTACAGGAGAGAATGGCGACAGAAATGGACTCCAGATACACGGGGGGTGATGTCCATAATCGGAGCCACCGGCTCCGCTTTCAAAATCATGTGTGGAACTTCCGCTCCACGTGGGGCTCCGATTATGTAGATGTAAACATTTCATATTTTGTATAAAAAATGGGGTAGGAGGTCGGGATTTCCTCATTTATATAATATTTAATTCATTAATCATTAAAAAGTCGAATGCTATTCGACCAGTTATACATTTTGCAACGCAAAGGTACTAAAAAAATGTAACAACGCTCGTTGGATTTTGTTAAAAATGATTTCTTCTGGGAGCAGTCTTGAGTCAGGAATGTGAAAACACGTGGTTTTTACCTCCAAAATGCAATATTCTGAACAGAATTAATAACGCAGACCATTGTTTTCAGTGTGTACGAGTTTAACAAAACAACCACAATAATCTTACCAAATGTACTTTTCTGCAATATGATATATATCAAAGAAAATTGTTTGGTTCCGATTATGTGGATTGGCTCCGATTATGTTCCCTGGCTCTGAAGTTGTGGAGTGTCTTCTTCTTCTATATAACATCTTCAAAATGAAATTCTTACTAGTTTCATGGGGCGTGTTTTCATCATCATTCTACAATGCAAGTTGCGTTTGTTACGTTTTACTTCTACATGTTTACTTTAATTATAACATTCCGGTTACTAGACAGTCAGCTTCATTAATATTACTCAGTACATGTACGAGCAAGAGAATTGTCGGACTATTATCCAGGATTAAATTGAAGAGATATAAAGATTTCTTCGGAGCCTGTCAATGATTTTTCTTGCTTATTATACTTCGCAAACTAAGCGTTCCAATTTTAACAACGCCACTACTAACACTCTTTCAACGTCGATAATTCCATGAAATTTTATCAGATATATTTTCCGAGTGGTATCAAAAGAAGATGTTGCGAAATTCGCATTCATTTGATACATATTTCAAGAAATGCGATTAATACATCTTACTAAAAAAGGACTCAATGATTCATAATACTCCCTTTTTGTTCGATTTTTAGCGCATCTGAGCTGGAAGTGCTCATGGTGAGCTATTGTGATCAAGCTGTGTCAGGCGTCCTTCGTCCGTCATCCGTCACCAATTTGTGTGCACTCTAGCGGCCACTTTTTTGGTCCAAATGTCTTAAATTTGGTCAGGATGTCTGTCTCCATCAAATCTTGATCCAGTTCGAGATTTGGTCAAGTGGGGTCAAAAATGGGATCTTGTTAATGAAAGGGGTCAAATTTTAGCAAAAGTCTTGTGTGCACTTCAGTGGCCGCATTTTTTGCAAAAAATGTCTTTAAACGTCATCAGAATGTTTGTCCCCATCAAATCTCGGACAAATTCGAAATTGGACCAAGTGGGGTCAAAATTGAGGTCAAGGGATCAAATCTTAGAAAACCCTCTGTTCACTTTAGAGCTCACATTTTTGGCCCCAATATCATGAAACTTAGTCAGAATGTTGCTCTTCAGTAAATCTTGGGCATGTTGTAAACTGGGTCAAGTGAGGTCAAAAATGAGGTTAAGGGGTCATATCTCGGAAAAACCTTCTGTTCACTTTAGAGGCCACATAATTTACCTTTATGTCCTCAAACTTTGCCAGAATGTTTGTCTGCATCAAATCTCGATCAAGTTTGAAATTGGGTCAATCGGAGTCAAAAATGAGGTCAAGGGGTCATATCTTAGAAGAACCTTCTGTTCACTTTAGAAGCCACATTCTTGACCGAAAATGTCCTGAAACTTGGTCAGAATGTTGGACCCCATCAAATCTAATCTTAGTCAAGTCCTAAACTGGTTCAAGTGAAGTCAAAAATTAGGTTAATGGGTCAAATCTTGGAAAAACCTTGTGTGAACTCTAGAGATCACTCCCTTTACTCAAATGTCTTGAAACTTGGTCAGAATATTTGCCTCCGTGAAATCTCATTAAGTTCAAAAATTGGTTAAGTGGGACCAAAAATGAGGTCGATAGGTCAAATTAAGGAAAATCTAGAGGACATTTATTTGTTTTAACATATTGTCAGGATCTTATGCGATTAAAATCAAGGACACTGAGGGGTCATAACTAGGCCATTTCCAGGTTAAAACGCCGACAATAACAACTACCGATGCCGAACTTCGGTGCTGACCGGATGGGGAGGACGGATTGTACTACAATTTGTGTTATGACCGGAAACTTTTTACTCTCCAGGTCACAGTTTTTTAAGTTGGAATGCGGAGCAATTCCAACTTAGATTTAACAAAACCGCAAAATGAACACAAGATAATTTCATTTCGGATGTTTTGATAACACATATCACGTGAACAGGATGTGAATACATTCGGCCTATTTTGTATTTCTCAACTTGAAATAGACATACATTTTATTTCATCAAGAAGTAATAATGATGTACAATTACCCAACTATCACTTTGTGTAAATTATTAATACGCTAATTTATGTTTTAAACGATATTTATTGAAAGTCGCGTACGAATTTACTAGTATCACATGTTTGCATTACTATATTTGGAAATCATGTGATAAGTAAAGTCAAATAAAGACAATCAGCATTTGACAAAAGCACTAGCCAATCACGTGATCTGCTTATTTGGTAACTGACGCGACCTGTTTTTTGTAGAATTGTGGCATAGGCACAAGCCAATCACGTGATCTGCTTATTTGGTATAATGTCGCGACCTGTTTCGTAGAATTATATCATAGCTTCTTTTAGATGTCTAGTTTCTCTTTCTGAACGACCTTATTACACACTTCAACCCAATAGTTCAAATTTAAACCACCATTAGAAACGCGCGACATGATGTACAGATTATTTATCTGTATTAAAAACCCGATCCAGTAAATACTCTTTTTTTCTTACTTCTCTATAAAAACAGAATCTCATTTCCAAATCGCGCGACAATTCCACTTGGTGGTGGACGCAGCAAGGATCGATGAAGGTATAGATCCACAACTTTAAGTGCGTGATCAAAGGTCAATTTTGTCTTTATACCTGTAGAGACAAAATCTACCTTTGATCACTCTAAATTGCGGGTCTATAGGCAAACATTTATCTTCTCTTTCTACTTTTGTCCATTTTCTTTAAACTTGCTTAGACATAAATTCATTTTTGCAAACATACACACGTGCACAATCCTTTAAACATCATTGAAGATTATCACAAGTTAACTAAAGCCTTTATTTTTTATCAAAGATCTGAACGAGTTTACCAACCCCACGTGTTTTGCCTTCAGGGGCCACTTTCAAGAAAGGTACTTCGTCCGAAATTTGATCTTATCGCAATCGTAAAATAAAAAAATGGCCTTTAAGAAACATTTTTGGATTTCAAGAAACATGTCGTGTCGTGTAATTTACAATTAAATTTGCGACACCTTAAGGCTAGTCGTAAATTTTGCGATTTTGACTGTGCAAGCATAATATTTTGTCGAATTTCGTTTTTATACGCCGCTGGAGGCGGTCGAATATTGGCGTGTTCATCTCCGTCTCTCCGTCCGTCCGCTCATCCGTCCGTCTGTCCGTACGTACGTACGTCAACTCTTCATGTGAGCACAACTCCACCAAAGTTTCTGGTTGGATTTGGATAAAATAGAATGTTCCTAGTCAACCGACCTAGCGCATAGAGTCACGGTTTGGTGGATTTCAGCCGTGTCATGGAAAAAGGGGCCTTCATGTCAAAAAAATTGTGAACGCAACTCCTCCCTCCTTTATGGACCGATTTGGATGAAAATTTCTCAGTATGCTCTTAGTTTATTCTTCATCTTGTTTTTATCATTATTAATTGCAGTTTAAAGAGGCTTGAAATCTCCATCCAATCAATCTATCATAACGAACAGTTTGAACTTGACAATTTAAATATGTAGTCTGCAATTGTTTTGAATTTGGTTCTGTCAAAATATGTAGTGTCTACAAGTATTTTTGTGAAACAGCAGCAGAGTGGCGGCGTATATTGTGACTATGACACTCTTGTTACTTTAGCAGAGGGTTTTCCGATTATTAAGCTTTAAACATGCCAATTTTTCCAAGTACAATATAGTGAAAAAAATAATACTGGAAAGAATGGATGCACAATCATTTTGTAGTTTGATTTAGCTTTAGATTTAGTATTAAATTGTAATGTCTATCGTAGGAACTAACCCTTTTTTGATCATAGCTAGAAAAGATTGCTTAACTTTACTTATTTTAGGGAGGCAAAAAATAAAGACTAAACTAGAAATGTTTCATCATACGTATCTAAATAAAAAAAAGTTGGTTCAGTAAAGACTCCATTGCTCCATTCTCCAGACGAAACTTATTTGAATATTCCAGTATTTTCGGTCAACACAATATCATTTACAATCATCTAAAAAGCTGCAAAATCGCAAACAATAAAAATGGGAGTATTTAGTGTTAGGTAAACGCAAAGTTTTTCCAAACAGTGAATAAGTCTTTAGTAAAGAAACGAAACTTCAATGTATCGAAGTTTTATATTAAGTAACACTGCTACGACAACGACAACTTAGACATGAAAGATTGATTATAAATACCTTTATCAGAAAGCGTTAGAATTGGATAACCGAATTTTGATACAATACGTTCCATTCATACGCAAAGCTTCACAGATGAAAGCAATTATGAACCAATATTGAAAACAAGAAAAAAGTAATAGTCAATGAGAAACAAAATTGGGGTCTCTGTTGTTGCATCTATCCTTTTTTAGAATTCAGTATAATAATAAAAGTTAACATTTTTACACAAACCACAATGATAATTGAATATAATGATAATGATAAAAAGATTAGAAGTTAAGACATCGAAACATTCACCCGGAACTTGGTACATGTGATCATGCTCATTTTACCAGAAGGTACCAGGTTCAATTAGTCTTGTAATGCTCCACACATCTTGCGCGACAGCGCAGCGATACAAATAATGAATGATATTCATTATTTGTATCTGGACATGCAAGTAGACTTTCTTTTGGTCTGTATGGTGATTTTATGTACTGTAATATAGGGGACAGTTTACCCACTAACGTGTAAGTTTATACCAGATGATCTGCACGTGCAGATTCAAAAGATCAATTTTACGATGACCAAATTGTCTATGATTTTCAAAGATTTTTTGTGGAAGCCATTTACAACCATCCTAAATATAATGGTACGATAATCATAAGATTAATCGTACGACTTTTCTTCTTGGAAGAGGCCTCAGGTCCCACCGGAATACCTACAATACTCATGAACAATTATGCTTTTTCTCCCCGATTCGCGCATGGTAATCATATCTTCTACAAGTGCATTGATTTAAAGTAAGCACCAGTATATTTTCTTGGTTTTCTATTGCAGAATTATGTTCTCTCATTTCTTCCTTTTTATCAATTCTTTCATCAGATTCAGGCCTGTATTGCGATTCAGGGTTTTAAACTACCCTCGTTGTTCAAATACATTGATTGATATACGCCCATCAAAAGACGATACGTATTATGTGATCACCTGTGGTGGGGGGGGGGGGGCGTCAGTTTCGTTAGTGGCTTGAGGTCATTATCTCTTGAACGCATTCCAACTTATCAGTACTTTCAGTACTTTGATTTAAGGTTATCGTGGACTCATGGTGACAGTACACCACAAAGATGAGGTATCTGGGCCGTTTGTCGACTGCTTTAAAAGCAATAGCCCTAGGGTGAATCCCTGTAAATAAGTCATTGTTATGGTCTATTCATCTCACGCCATTGTGGATTTAATCCGTGAACACCTCCTTAAAGTGAGACCAATGCCTATTTTTTCATCGACCGGACTCATTTCAAACTCGAGCTTATCGAAAACGAGTTTACAAAGAGAGTCAAAAAAAAGTTGCGAAAACCCAAGATTTTGAGTGAAATCGAGGCAAAATGAACATCGAATGCATATCCATTTTGGGATTTGCTCCTAGTGATAGTCGCCTTCACGCGCTTACAACTCTTCAATGCGTATGACTACTGTGTCATTCCTTTTCTCACTAACTAACTAACTAACTAAATAAATAAATAACTAAATAAATAGATAGATAAATAAATAAATAAACAAGTGAATAAATTTAGTTTTTAGGCAAGTGATTATGAGTTTCGGTCCCTAAAGCTAGGCACTCCAAGACTTTGGAGCATTGGTACATAATTAGAGACAAATAATTTTCTTTCAACTATCTAAAATTTCAGTAAAGAACAATTTTCTAAAATATTGTCGTTATCTTTTTGAATTCGGACACACTGAAAACAAGGGTCTACATCAAACATTCTGTTCAGAATATTGCATTTTAGAGTTAATAAAAGTAAACGAGAAAGGTTAGACGTAAAATAGACAACGTGTGCCATGGAATGACGAGAAAACAGCGCCCCATGGAGCAAACAGAAACTTCATTAAGGCTGTGGGGCGTATGCAAGAAGAAGAAGAAACTCCACAACTTCAGAGCCAGGGAATATAATCGGAGTCAATCAACATAATCGGAACCAAACAGTTTTTTTTTTATATATATCATATTGCAGAAAAGTACATTTGGTAAGATTATTGTGGTTGTTTTGTTAAACTCGTATACACTGAAAACAATGGTCTGTGTTATTAATTCTGTTCAGAATATTGCATTTTGAAGGTAAAAACCACGTGTTTTGACATTCCTGGCTCAAGACTGCTCCCAGAAGAAATCATTTTTAACAAAAACCAACGAGCGTTGTTACATTTTTTTAGTACGTTTACGTTGCAAAATGTATAACTGGTCGAATAGCATTCGACTTTTTAATGATTAATGAATTAAATATTATATAAATGAGGAAATCCCGACCTCCTACCCCATTTTTCATTCAAAATATGAAATGTTTACATCTACATAATCGGAGCCCCACGTGGAGCGGAAGTTCCACACATGATTTTGAAAGCGGAGCCGGTGGCTCCGATTATGGACATCACCCACTGTGAGATAGTAGAGATACATGCAAGAAATGTTATAAACAACACAAAAGCGTTTCAGTACACGAGAGAATGAAAATTGGATAAGAGTGCAAAGACTGGAAGGACATTGAGAAAATAAAATCAATAACACTAAAGCATTTAGGGACAATGAACTAGCAAAAAATTACCCCAAAGCGTTTAAGAACAGAAAAGAATTGCGATAGAAATAGACTCCAAATATTAAAGGTACGTGCAAGAAATGTTCTAAACCACACAAAAGCGTTTCAGTACATGTGATAATGAAAATTTGATAAGACTGTAAATAGTGGAAGGACATTAAGGAAATATTATCAATAACACCAAAGCGTTAAGGGACAATGAACGAGCAAATATTAATCCCAAAGCGTTTCAGTACAGAAAAGAATGGCGGCAGAAATGGACTACAGATAGTACCGATACATGCAAGAAATGTTATAAATAAGACAAAAACCTTTAAGTACACGAGAGAATGAAGATTGGATAAGAGTGCAAAGACTGAAAGGACATTGAGAAAATAGAATCAATAACACTAAAGCATTTAGGGACAATGAACGAGCAAAAAAATTACCCCAAAGCGTTTAAGAACGGGAAAGAATTGCGATAGAAATAGACTCCAAATATTAAAGGTACGTGCAAGAAATGTTCTAAACCACACAAAAGCGTTTCAGTACATGTGAAATGAAAATTGGATAAGACTGTATAGAGTGGAAGGACATTAAGGAAAATTTAACAATAAACCAAAGCGTTAAGGGACAATGATCAAGTAAAAGATTAATCCCAAAGCGTTTCAGTACATGAGAGAATGGCGACAGAAATGGACTCCAGATAGTAGAGATACATGCAAGAAATGTTATAAACAACACAAAAGCGTTTCAGTACACGAGAGAAAGAAAATTGGATAAGAGTGCAAAGACTGGAAGGACATTGAGAAAATAAAATCAATAACACTAAAGCATTTAAGGACAATGAACGAGCAAAAAATTTACACCAAAGCGTTTAAGAACGGGAAAGAATTGCGATAGAAATAGACTCAAAATATTAAAGGTACATGCAAGAAATGTTCTAAACCACACAAAAGCGTTTCAGTACATGTGATAATGTAAAAATGATAAGACTGTAAATAGTGGAAGGACATTAAGGAAATATTACAGATAACACCAAAGCGTTAAGGGACAATGAACAAGCAAATATTAATCCCAAAGCGTTTCAGTACAGGAGAGAATGGCGACAGAAATGGACTCTAGATAGTACCGATACATGCAAGAAATGATATAAATAAGACAAAAACCTTAAAGTACACGAGAGAATGAAGATTGGATAAAAGGGCAAAGACTGGAAGGACATTGAGAAAATAAAATCAATAACACTGAAGCATTTAGGGACAATGAACTAGCAAAAAATTACCCCAAAGCGTTTAAGAACGGAAAAGAATTGCGATAGAAATAGACTACAAAAATCAAAGGCACATGCAAGAAATGTTCTAAACCACACAAATGCGTTTCAGTACATGTGAAATGAAAAATGGATAAGACTGTAAAGAGTGGAAGGACATTAAGGAAATATTACCAATAACACCAAAGCGTTATGGGACAATGAACAAGCAAATATTAATCCCAAAGCGCTTTAGTACAGGAGAGAATGGCGACAGAAATGGACTCCAGATAGTAGAGATACATGCAAGAAATGTTATAAACAACACAAAAATGTTTAAGTAAACGGGAGAATGAAGATTGGATTAAAGGGCAAAGACTGGAAGGACATTGAGAAAATGAAATCAATAACACTAAAGCATTTAGGACAATGAACGAGCAAAAAATTGCACTCAAAGCGTTTAAGAACGGGAAATAATTGCTATAGAAATAGACTCCAAATATCAAAGGCACATGCAAGAAATGTTATAAACCACACAAAAGCGATTCAGTACATTTGATAATGAAAATTGGATAAGACTGTATAAAGTGGAAGGACATTGAGGAAATATTACCAATAACACCAAAGCGTTTAGGGACAATGAACGAGCAAATTATTAACCCCAAAGCGTTTCTTGGCAGGAGAGAATGGCAACAAAAAATGGACTCCAAAAATTACATGTACATGCAAGAAATGTTATAAACCACACAAAAGCGTTTCTGTACATTATAGAATAGAGATGGGATAAGGGTGCAATTATTGGTGGGACATTTAGAAAATGTTATCAATTATTCAAAACGTTTAGGGAAAATAAACAAGAAAGGTTATACACTTCATCAAGTCAATTCAATATATGTGAGAATGAAGACTGCAAAGCGTGAAGGGATATTGAGCAAGTGCAATCAATATCCCCAAAGCGTTTAGGGACAATGAAGGAGCAAATCATCAAAGCGTTTTAGTACAGGAGAGAATGGCGACAGAAATTGACTCCAAATAGAATAGGTACATGCAAGAAATGTTATAAACCAACCCCAAGCGCTTCAGTACATGTGAGATTGGGGATTGGATAAGACTGCAAAGAGTGGAGGGGCATTGAGCAAGTGCAATCAATGACCCCAAAGCGTTTATGGACAATGAACGAGCAAAACATTAACCCCAAAATCGTTTTAGTGCAAGAGAGAATGCCGACAGAAATTGACTCCAAGTAATACAGGTACATTCAAGAAATGAAATAAACCACCAAAAAGGCGTTTCCGTTCATGTGAAGAATGGAGATTTGATTAAACTGAAGAAAGTGAAAGGTTAGTGAGGAAATATTTTCAGCAACCCCAAAGCGTTAAGGGACTGTGAAAAATGAAAAGATTAACCCCAAGGCGTTTCAGTACAGGAAAGAATAGCGACAAACAAAACTCCAAATATTACAGGTACATGCAAGAAATGTTATAAACCACCCAAACCCGTTCCAGTACATATAAGAATAAAGATTTGATAAGAGTGCAAAGAGTGGAAGGACGTCACATTGAAGAAATGTAATCAATAACCCCAAAGCGTTTATGGACAAAGCAAAACATTAACCCCAAAATGTTTCAGTACAGAGGAGAATGGCGACAGAAATAGATTCCGTATAGAACGGTTGCATGCAAGACCACCTAAAGCGTTTCCAAACATGTGAGAAAAAATATTGGATTTGGCTGCAATCTCATTAAAATCAGATCCACCATATTGCCTACCGCTACGCCCCTGTCGTAACGGAGAGATAGCGTAGTGGTTTCGTACAGATATTTTAATGAGATTGGATAAGACTGCAAATAGATTTAGTGGAAGGACATTGAGGAAATATATTCAATAACCCAAAAGCGTTTAGGTACAATTAACAAGCAAAACATTAAACCCAAAGCGTTTAAGTACAGGGGGAATGACGACAAATAGTACAGGTACACACAAAAATTTTTATAAACCAACCCAGAGCGCTTCAGTACATGTGAGAATGAAGACTTTATAAGACTGCAAAGAGTGGACGACGCCATGGTAACGTTAATTGTGAACTGAACGTAAAAAAAATATACACCGTTGAGATCGTGCTGAGACTAAGTTTCCATAGATACCAATTTTCGTCGGCACTTATCTCAAATAACGCTTTTTTCCTCTTCCACCTTTTCTTCTACCTTGATGCAATAATATGAACCAATAAGGAAAAAAAATTGGTACAGATTTAATACAAAAATTCATACAAAATTTCCTGGAAAGATTTGTAATAAATCTTAGTGAGCGTACCAACACTCTTTGTATTTTCGCCCTACGATCCACTCCCATCTGCTAACCACTTAGTGAGAAATTACGGACAAATCCGGTACATTTTCTACCGGAACTACTTTGTCCCAAAACAATTTGGGGTGTTTTCGACGGTAACACTTTGCATTTTTATTTTACGTGTGAAAAGGGGCGGGGCACTATCGAACTTGTTGTTGTTGTTGTTTTTCGATGAATTCGAGCTAGTAATGGTTGGGTCCTTTAAACGGCTAAATCTGTCTCTTTCATTGAGAAAACTCGTTCAGAATAGATACTGCCCAGAAGTAATAGAACTTCTACAAAGAATTCGTCCTGATTGGTGCAAAAATGGAACAGGATCCATTCCAAAACGCGTGAAATCTAAGGTCGGTGTCAGTGTAAACAAAACCTCGTCTAATTTTTCCTATGAAATTTTCTGTAATGTTGCAGAAATTATCTTGAAATACCTTGTCATCTTTTGACAGCGTTATAGTTTCACTTATTTTTTGTTTATTTAACATTCTCAGATAAAACTCATACGTGACTATCTTGGTTAAAGGAGAAAACCGTCGAATTAAAACTTTATATATGAATCTTCATAACTAGAGTTGTGTCATTACGCAGATATTGTGAGTAATTAATGAACTGGCAGGGCGGGGCTAAACCGTGGCGTAATTTGGCGAGTTTACTTTTCAAGTAAGTTGGAAATCATCGTTAACACGTGCATATAACCGTATCCTAAAACCTAAAGGATTCCCGTGCTTTGAGAGCATGAACACATTTAATCGTTTGGTTACCATGGCCTCGTAACTTCAGCTTGATTAAGCTAAAGTTATTGGATTTGGTTACCAATCTACGATTTAAGGTCTCGAGTTATTTATGTCCACTCTCTTTAGAAGTAGGTTATTTTAGATTAAAGCTAATTTCCCTTAACCTTAAGTGCAACGACCCAATACGTAGGCTCCACCCTGCCAGGGCATTAATCATGGATAATAGATACTATCTTCCTTACCCTAATCATCATTTAAAAAAAATAAATAAAAAAACATACTAGTAAAATATTGGTAAAGTGAAAGGCTTATTTAATCCTCATTAAATTTACCCTGATATAGGGGTTCATAATTTACACCCCCCTCCCCGCCACCCAGACCCTATTGACCAATATCAATTATATACTTTGATGTTTGTTTATTTGGTGGTTTAGGGATGCCTTTGATAACAGGGGTACTGGATTATTTTCAAGAGTCCCTTCTTCTGATTTTAACTAGCTCTAGATATTTGAAAAAGTCTTCAATTTTCTATTTAATTATTAATTTTATTTTATTTATTTATTTATTTATTTTTTTTTTTCGATGTCGAGTCTAAAGTTAATTTTACCCTTCCTTAAGCCAAAAAGCATTCCTTGGTAACTTTCAAATGCAGAAATGTTTGTGATCGTTTATAAAATTTACCATACATTGCATCTGACTGCATGTGCAAAGCAGGAAATATTTCTGAAACATTCACAAATGTTTATGAATTAGTAACCCACAGCTTTTGTTTGGATTAACACAGGGTTAAACTAACATTTCCTTATATGCAATCAGGCCTCAATGTCTGTCCATCACCAACTCATGAAATCCTTTTTAAAAAGATGACCCTGTGCGTGACATTTCTAACAATTTGACATGTGCCTGGACAGCTAACATTTACCAACCTTGACTGTCACGTAGTATTATATGAAGTTTACATGACTTTCTATAGATACCTTTGGACCTTCTTTTTCTACAAAGGGCATAGTGGAGACCCTGGTCAGACTGTGCAGATGCACAGGCTGACCAGAGTCCTTACTTGGCGCACATTAATTTTGAAGTTGTTAGAAATGTCACACAAAGGCCCAGATGTGATTTTTCCCCAGGAGTTGAAAGGTGGGGTTTCCAACTATATGGTGACCTACTATACAGATGGATGTTCTATGGATGATGCCATCATTGTCAGAGTGAATGGAGAAGATGAAAATCCTATGTTCAACAATAGTAGTGAAATAGAGAATATCATGGTCAGTTTTATTAGATTTATTACATCTAATAGCTGTGAAATTGCAGCCTAAATTTAATTGATATGAGTTCCAGTAAAATCATTGGCTTTTCTTAAAATTTTAGGAATTTTCACCCATAAGAATAAGTAGGAAAAAATAGCTTTATATATAAATATGTATTTAAATTCCTTCAAATTTGGCTACTCTGGTATTCTTTGTAGTATAATTTTCAAATACAAACTTAAGGGGCCGTGCAAACGATGATAAGTTCCTATAAAAATCTTTTTGTATTTTTGCCCAAGCATACAAAATAGATGTAAGTGCAAAATATAACATGTATTCATGGCAGTATTAATGCAAATTTTTAGCCCAAGAGAATGCTTGTCTTTGAAAGGTGAAATCCTCAGACTTTGGAATTATTCTTCACATAAAAAAATGAATATGGTAAAGAAGTTTGTCTTTGGTGAATGACCTCATCTTTATTACAGTATCTACATAAAGCTGGCCTAGGTCCACCTTTGTTTGCTTACTTCAAAAATGGTATGGCTTATGGTTATGTGAAAGGCGTCACCTTAGACAGATTTATGTTACGAGAGAAACATATTCAAAGGTATAGTGCCATCATTAGATATTCTTATCTCGGCTATTTTGCTAATAAAAAATGAGGTACGTAATATTAGGTCCTCAGTTTTCAGAGAAAATCTGAGGCAGGATTTTAATATGGCATCAACAAAATGGGGTCCCAAAGACTCCACAGTAAGTCTTATAGGGGTCCTAGCTAAAGGTTTGGGAGTCCCTACGTTAAATCTAGACTATTGTATTTTATTTATCCTCACACTTTTGTGTAAATATTGAAATAGTTCCTGGATTAAGCTACATGTGTTATTGAATAGACATGTACCGTTTGGGATCAACTTCAGGAAAGAATTGAAGACAGTTCAAAATAGTCTTCAATTCTTTTCTGGAGTTGATCTCCAGAGGGCCCTAGCTAAGGACTCACACTAGATGGTTTTAAGAGTCATGGCTTGTTATTAGCTCACTTGAGCACGAAGTGCTCAAGGTGGGCTATTGTGATCGTCCATAGTCAGACTAGTCTGTCGTCAGTTGTCCACAATTTTCTTTAAACATCTTCTTCTCCTAAACCGGTGGGCTAATCTTGATGAAACTTGGCAGGGATGTTCCTTGGGTCAAGCTCTACTAAAGTTTTTTCAAATAAATGAAATCTACCCTTATCTTTTCCTTTACCCTTAATGAAAAGGGTAAAAATAGAAAATTTTCAAAAATCTTCTTCTCTGAAACCAGAAGGCAGACAGCTTTCATATTTGGTATGTACCATCATCTAGTGGACATCTACCAAGTTTGTTCATATCAAGACCCTGGGATCTTATTTCAGCTCCATCCAGGCGCAACCCTTTTTTTATATAGAATCAAAGAGCGAAAATCTTTAAAAATCTTCCCATCTGAAACCAGAAGGCAGACAGCTTTCATATTTAGTATGTAGCATCATCTAGAAGACCTCAACCAAATTTGTTCATATCGAGACCCTGGGGTCACATTTTGGCTCCACCCGGGTGCATCCCTTTTTACATAGAATCAAAAAGCGTAAAGGCAAATCCTTCTTTCTCTTGGCTGAAAAGATTCCATGGTATTGATCTTATGCAGAAATTTTCTCCTTGTTGACATCTGCCTATTTAATTAATGTAATGTCCCAGGGGTCAAAGAGACTCAGGTGAGCGATCTAGGGCCATCAAGGTCCTCTTGTTTGAGAGTCTCAGACTCACAAAACATGTGTCCCTTTAAACTCTGCCGAGGTATTGCTATAGTCATAATGCTGTGGTTATGGTCATTGTCCCTTCAACAACTTTGTAATTCATGATATTTCTGGTATTTTTAAGGCTTACACACATGAATGTTGAATATAGTGGAAACATATTGACCTGAACCTGGCCTTTGTTATTTAAATAAATTAAATATCAGTTGGTTCCCTTCGGCAAAACCCGACTAACATGCGGAATTCAGTCCTAAAGTTGGAGTGCACGTATTTGCTCTGTTAACCTGTTATCGCCCATGCTTTTCACTGTTACATTGTTATTTGGTCAGCCTCATGAACTAGTGAATCAATTCATAAATTGAGTCTCATATTTAATAACCTTTAGTTTTGGATGAAAAAATTCAAAATTTCAAATGTCTTTAAATGCAATTTATGTTTTATGACTAGATTTAAAATGAAATCCCCCCCCCCCCCCCCCCCCCCCGCCCACCCCCCTCACAGTAGCACACAGGCAGGAACAATTGTTTTTGAAATTGAATAGTCTGCTCCGTGACTAGTTGCTCCGTATACCGGTATTCTACTTTGTCCATGCATACCTGTAATTTGGACAGTAAAACGAAATGTCCATGCTTGATGGTTACATGCCGAATTATCTTCGGAAATGTATTCATGAGCTTAATTATTTATTCTGAATAAAGGTCAGGTTCAATTTAATATGCGCTCGCTATACCATCATGCACAGTGTAGAAGCAGAAGTGTACAGTTTACTAATTGGAATTGTCACTGTCTTGTGGTTGTGTATACAATGTACACAGCCACATATGACAATGCCAATTAGCAAACTGTACACTTCCACTCCTACACTGGGATCATACATAACAAGATTGTCACCATCTTATTCCAAGAATTGACACGAAAAACCAGTCTTTGGACACAAATCCTGTGTTTTTTATGGACGATTAGTAGAAGTTGCCATGCTGAAGGTCTTTCAAGCTTGAAGTTAATGGCTATATTATTTTTAATCTGTCTTGTTAAAAAAATAGCTGCCTTTCCAATAATGATAATATTTTACGGAAAACAATGTGGTAAAAAATGCTTGTTTCTTTCCACACAATTTACCCCTCATATTGCTGAAAAATTAATAGAGTTTTCAAGAAGTACCTATTATTATCAGAGAGGACCTAGATTCAGGGCTAACAGGTCCTAGAGACATAAAGTAATTAGTGTCAACTCAAGCCCTGTTACCCCTCATCATGATGCTGAAAACAGAATATTTCTATTTCGGCAGGAGGAATAGACAAAGATCAGCCTGCATATAAGTGAAATCTGCCCTGCATTCAGGATGACAAAATGTTGCAAACTGTTGGCGGATTATACCCTACTTTGCATGTGTACTTGTGTACATAGCAGGGTAAAATTTGCAAATAGTGTGCACCATTTTGTCAACTTGGATGCAGGGCTGATCTAAGTCTATACAACCAGCTTATCCTATTTGACCAGTTAATTTCATGAAAAATATTGGAATATAATTTCTTTTTCCACAGCCTTCATCAATTTGATTTTAGTGTTATTTTGCAAAGTTGTCTATTCAATATCAAGGGTTTAGCACAAGACTGTACTAAGTGTATATACATTGTATATACACTGAGTACAGTTTTGCACCAAACCTTGGATATGAGAAAATAGAGATATATAGAGAGTTTTGTTTGTGCTATTGTTTGCCACTGCAGAGCTACAGATTGAGTTGGTGTTTTTGATTTGAGATCAAAATATTGTGTTGTTGGTACTCATTAGAATCATCTCAATGTGGCATTTCAAATAGAAACCCGTTATATAGGGTTTTATTGAGAAATGGGTATGTGACTCGTCACGTGAAAAGGGACAACCGGGGAACTCTGTAAAATAAATATTTGAAGAAGAGATTGGGTGCAGCATAGGTCAACCAGAGGTCACAAATTAAAAATTCTTTCACACTCAGGTATATTAATTATTCTAGATGTGGAAGATAAGCTAAGTGCGCAAAAGTTTTGACACTAGTCAGTCTGCGCCTAGGGTCAACACTTTACACACTACCCAGATGGTTCCTGTTTGCGTGATGGGTCACATATTTTAGACTCTTTTCACCCCCTATTATCTGTACCTCTGCCATTGAATCAACTTGAGAAATCAAGAATATAAATAGATATACTTTAGTATAATAGTGATATCAGGAACAAGTATCATTCTCACTAAAATACCAACTTGTCAAAGTTGCAGTGGCTAAATTATTGTGAGGATATTGAATGAGTGGTTATTGATTTGTATTTAATGCGCACAAATTTGATATTCTATCTATTATATGACCCTATTTTTTGTATGAAACTTGGAAATTATGATATTTTTGGATTGGATTTATTCTGAGAAACATATAACGCCATTTGCAAAATGACATCATCAAATTTATTAAGACGTCATTTTCCCAAAGAAAATATAACATTGCTATCTGACCTTACTTAGCTCATTTTCATAGTTATTCCACTAATGTAATAACATGCGTATGATGTAAAAAAACATTCAACAGTCTTTAATAATTTCAATCCTGCAACATAGGTCACATTATAAATGAATAAATTCATGTGTTTTCAGGTTGATAGCTAGAGAGATGTTAGCCTTCCATAAAGTAAACATCAAATACAGAGCTAAACGGGCTACTATCTGGAATCTCTTCCATAAATTCTTAGATTTTGCTCCGACTGAATATACAGACTCTGTGAAGAATCAACAGTAGGTGTGCATTGTCAAATAATTTATGAATGGATTCCAAAATAATTATACATGTGAATGTGTTTCCCACAGTGAATAGATGCAAAGCGCTCAACTGGTGAGCTATTGTGACGAATGAATGTCGTCAGTCAATCTGTAGACAGACCTGTTGGTCAGTAAAAAATTCTTGAAAAATCTTCTCCTGTGAAACTTCTGGACAGAATTACACCAAACTTCACAAATATGATCCTTGGATCATGCTCTTTCAAAAAACTTCAAAGATTTTGAATTGGGTCAAAATGGGGTCAAAAAGGGGTCAAATGATCAAATTTTGTTTTTGCTATAAAAGTCACAATTTTTACCCAATCTTTCTCAAATTTGCTCAAGCTGATATTTATTTAGGCTAAAGGAAGATCTTTATTGATTTTGGTTGCAATCTGACATATATGTTAAGGGAAAATGAGCCTGGAAAACCATGCTAGTAATTTCATGCCTCAATGTAGAGATAGAGGAAAAGAATCTATATCTGTTAATGAAATAGTATTGATCTGCTTGAATTTGTAAGTGTCCTTAAACTCCAGAGGTTGCTATCACTTTAAAGATACAAAAGAGGGAAATGCTTTTAGAACAATGACTGTGTACAAATTATTGTTACAGAATCGTAGCTAGTTTTGTGAGCTTTTAAATGTTTGTGGCTTTTTCAGGTTACTAATTAAGGTTACATTTAACTTCAGGTGTGAATCAATTAATTTCATATTTCATGACTGACGTCAGAGATATTCTGTCTTTTAGCCATTTAAATAACCCTTGTACAAATTATTGTTACAGAATCGCTAGCTAGTTTTGTGAGCTTTTAAATGTTTGTGGCTTTTTTAGGTAACTAATTAAGGTTACGTTTAACTTCAGGTGTGAATCAATTAATTTCATATTTCATGGCTGACGTCAGAGATATTCTGTCTATTAGCCATTTATATAACCCTTGTCCCACTGATAAAGTGAAGTGAAGTAGGTGTAAATTTCAAGAAATATTGAAATTGTGACAATAAGCCCTCAAGCTGTTCACAACACATTCCTGCTGTGCACAAAGCTATGGCAGGCAATATAGACTAAGATCAGCCTGTACAAATGTGCAGTCTGATCTAAGCCTACTTTACCTGCTTTCTACTGGTCTTTTTATTTGTCTTGCACAATAAGAAAATGTAATAATACAATTATTCATTTTAGGCTTAAAATCTCTACAATTCCACTTGTCCTGCTTATAGATAAGGAAACATTGTGCAGGACAAGTAAAATTTTTAAACCCTGATATTGTTGGAAAAACTTAAGAAAGTCTGGCAGGGGTTGAAATATATGTAAGAGTGGCGGATCCAGTGGGGGTTCGGGGGGTTGGAACAAACCCTCCTCTGTGTCCAAATTTTTCATTGCAGTGGACAAATTCAATCAAAATTTTGCAACACAAGAAAAACAACCCCTTTTTGTAGTGCTTGAATCACAGGAACTTCAAATTCTACAAATAAAAGATATCTGATGTAAGGAATTTGAGCAGTGAGTCCCAAAGTATCTCTATCTATATAGATAGAGATACAATGGGACTAATTTCTCGAGGTCTAGGCAGATATTGAACCTGCTTTATAGAAACCCTGGATCTGTCCCTGTGTAAATATGGCTATTAGTTTGAAGCAGAATTCAGAATATGGGTTAAATCCTTTTTCATTTTTTCAAGCTGCATAGTCTCCAGATTTCATGTGATTTTCTACCTGAGATAATATTGTGGAAAAAGAAGAAATAGCATTTTCTATTTTTAGCTCACCTGAGCACTAAGTGCTCAAGGTGAGCTATTGTGATCATAGAATGTCCGTCGTCCGTCGTCAGTCGTGCGACGTGCGTCGTCCGTCGTCCACAATTTCTTTAATCTTCTCCTCCTAAACCAGAGGGCCAATCTTGATGAAACTTGGCAGGGATGTTCCTTGGGTCAAGCTCTACCAAAGTTGTTCAAATAAATGAAATCCACCCTTAACTTTCCCTTTACCCTTAACAAAAAGGGTGAAAATATGAAAATCTTTCAAAATCTTCTTCTCTGAAACCAGAAGGCAGACAGCTTTCATATTTGGTATGTAGCATCATCTAGTGGACCTCTACTAAGTTTGTTCATATCAAGACCCTAGGGTCATATTTGGGCTTTGCCCGGGCCCAACCCTTTTTACATAGAATCAAAGAGCAAAAATCTTTAAAAATCTTCTTCTTTGAAACCAGATGGCACACAGCTTTCATATTTGGTATGTAGCATCACCTAGTGGGCCTCTACCAAGTTTTTTCATATCAAGACCCATGGGTCATATTTGGGCTTTGCACGGGTGCATCCCTTTATCTCTTATGAGCATGAAGGGTAAAAAATGAAAATCTTCAAAAATCTTCATCTATGAAACCAGAAGGCAGACAGCTTTCATATTTGGTATGTAGCATCATCTAGTAGACCTCTACCAAGTTTGTTCATATCAAGACCCTAGGATCATATTGGGCTCCACCCGGGCCCAACCCTTTTTACATAGAATCAAAGAGCGAAAATCTTTTAAAATCTTCTTTAATTGAAACCAGAGGGCACACTGCTTTAATTTTTGGTATGTAGCATCATCTAGTAGACCTCTACCAAGTTTGTTCATATCAAGACCCTAGGATCATATTTGGGCTCCACCCGGGCCCAACCCTTTTTAGCTCGCCCGGAACGAAAGTCTCGGAAGAGCTATTGTCATACCCTCGGATGTCGGCGTCAGCTTCAGTGTCAGGGTCCGCATTAGGTTAAAGTTTTTTATTTCTATCAATATTTGTCCTAGAGGCTTTATATTTTACAGAAACACTCATAAGGGCATAGGCTTTCATTTGAGACCAACATCCATGTCGAAATGACCTTTAGACTGTGACCTTGACCCTTTCAAAAAAACTTTAACCAAAACTTTTAACCAAAAACTTTAACCAAAAAAACTTTAACCTTGCTTATATTTTCTGTAAGCTTTAAACTAGAGACATCATTACTTCATATGCACACTCATTAGGTGATAGGCTTTCACCATAGACAAAGGTCCTTGACAATTTGACCTTGACCTTGACCCTTTGCGGACTTAGAAAAACTTTAACCAAAAAACTTTAACCAAAAACTTAAAGCTTGCATATATTTTTTAATGCTCTAACCTAGGGACATCATAGCTTCATATATATACTCACCAGGTGATAGGCTTTCACCAGAAACCAAGGTCCTTCACAATTTGACCATGACCTTTACCATTTGTGGACTTAGAAAAACTTATACTGAAAACTTTAACCAAAAACTTTAACCTCGCTTATATTTTCTGAATGCTTTAACCTAGGGACATCATTACTTCATATACATAGTCATTAGGTGATAGGCTTTTGTGAGAGATCAAGGTCCTTGATAATTTGACCTTGACCTTTTATGAACTTAGAAATACTTTAACTGAAATTCTTTATCCAAAAACTTTAACCTTGCTTATATTTTCTGAATGCTTTAACCTAGGGACATCATTACTTCATATACATAGTCACCAGATGAAAGGCTTTCACCAGAAACCAAGGGCCTTGACAATTTGACCTTGACCTTTTATGGACTTGGAAAAACTTAAACTGAAAAACTTTAACCAAAAGTTTTACCTTGCTTGTATTTTCTAAATGCTTTACTCAGGGACATTATTACTTCATACACATACTCACTAGGTGATAGGCTTCTACAGAGACCAAGGTCCTTCACAATTTGACCTTGATTTTGACCTTTTGTGGACTTAGAATTTTTTTTAAAAAAAACTTCATGTTTGATACAAAGAAATTCCATTGGTAACCCCATCTGCTTGTAGGCTTTCACTTTACCCTAACCTTATACATGCAATTAAAACAAAAAAGTTTTTATATTTCTTAATTACTACTAAAACAGATATATATTAGATCATGGACTTTAACATTGAAAGAAACCACTTTCAACTTAGGTCTTCGGTCAAGCGCTGTTTGTGACAAGCAGCTGTTTGGGCGAGCTACGTTGTCCGCGGACAACTCTTGTTACATAGAATCAAAGAGTGAAAATATTTTAAATTCTTCTTTAATTGAAACCAGAGGGCACACTGCTTTAATTTTTGGTATGAAGTATCATCTAGTAGACCTCTACCAAGTTTGTTCATATCAAGACCCTAGGATCATATTTGGGCTCCACCCGGGCCCAACCCTTTTTAGCTCGCCCGGGACAAAAGTCTCGGAAGAGCTATTGTCATACCCTGGGATGTCGGCGTCGGCGTCAGCGTGGGTGTCGGCGTCCGCATTAGGTTAAAGTTTATTTCTATCAAAATTTATCCTAGAGGCTTTATTTTTTACAGAAACACTCATTAGGGCATAGGCTTTCATTTGAGACCTACATCCATGTCGAAATGACCTTTAGACTGTG
Organism: Fragum whitleyi; assembly: GCA_948146395.1. Taxonomy (NCBI): domain Eukaryota; kingdom Metazoa; phylum Mollusca; class Bivalvia; order Cardiida; family Cardiidae; genus Fragum; species Fragum whitleyi. The sequence goes on along the minus strand of OX411551.1, from coordinate 28,039,104 downwards.
ACCTTGACCCTTTCAAAAAAACTTTAACCAAAAACTTTAACCAAAAACTTTAACCAAAAAAACTTTAACCTTGCTTATATTTTCTGTAAACTTTAAACTAGAGACATCATTACTTCATATGCACACTCATTAGGTGATAGGCTTTCACCATAGACAAAGGTCCTTGACAATTTGACCTTGACCTTGACCCTTTGTGGACTTAGAAAAACTTTAACCAAAAAACTTTAACCAAAAACTTTAACCTTGCATATTTTTTTTAATGCTCTAACCTAGGGACACCATAGCTTCATATATATACTCACCAGGTGATAGGCTTTCACCAGAGACCAAGGTCCTTCACAATTTGACCTTGACCTTTACCATTTGTGGACTTTAACTGAAAACTTTAACCAAAAACTTTAACCTTGCTTATTATTTTCTGAATGCTTTAACCTAGGGACATCATTACTTCATATACATACTCATTAGGTGATAGGCTTTTGTGAGAGGTCAAGGTCAAATTATCTTGGACCTTGATCTTTTATGAACTTAGAAATACTTTAGCCAAAATTCTTTATCCAAAAACTTTAACCTTGCTTATATTTTCTGAATGCTTTAACCTAGGGACATCATTACTTCATATACATAGTCACCAGATGAAAGGATTTCACCAGAAACCAAGGGCCTTGACAATTTGACCTTGACCTTGACCTTTTATGGACTTGGAAAACTTAAACTGAAAAACTTTAACCAAAAATTTAACCTTGCTTATATTTTCTAAATGCTTTACTCAGGGACATTATTACTTCATACACATACTCACTAGATGATAGGCTTCTACAGAGACCAAGGTCCTTCACAATTTGACCTTGATCTTGACCTTTTGTGGACTTAGAAAAAATTTAAAGAAAAACTTCATGTTTGATACAAAGAAATTCCATTGGTAACCTCATCTGCTTGTAGGCTTTCACTTTACCCTAACCTTATACATGCAATTAAAACTAAAAGTTTTTATATTTCTTAATTACTACTCAAACAGATATATATTAGATCATGGACTTTAACATTGAAAGAAACCACTTTCAACTTCGGTCTTCGGTCAAGCGCTGTTTGTGACAAGCAGCTGTTTGGGCGAGCTACGTTGTCCGCGGACAACTCTTGTTACATAGAATCAAAGAGCAAAAAGGCATATCTGTCTTGCTCTTTGCTGAAAACTTCCATGGTTTTGATCTTAGGCAATTATCTTCTTTTTGACATCTGCCTATCTGATTAATGTGATGTCCCAGGGGTCAAAGAGACTCAGGTGAGCGATCTAGGACCATCTTGGTCCTCTTGTTCTTAATATATTGTCAACCAATTAACCAAATGTTCATTGGCAGTTTCAAATGTTTTTCACAAAGCCATTGATAATTAATGTTGCATGATAACTTTTTCAAAATCTTTTATATGTAGCCTGGAATGAAAATTCAAAGGATGTTTATGCATAACTATGTACCTCATGTATCTATTTTTCAGATTTCAAAGACACATCCCGCCCAAAGAAGAACTTCGAAGAGAACTTCATTTTCTGAAAGATTGCTTGGATAAACTTGAATCTCCAGTTGTATTTTGCCACAATGATCTTAGACCTTCAAATATCATATATAACAAAGAGGAAGGTACACTTGTATTTTTATATGCTTTTCCAAAGACTAGACACATTATGAGATCACCCTTTGCGTCCAACCAGTGAACAGCGTCCACTTCTTTGTCTGGAGCATAACTCTGTCATCCTTTGTCCAATTAAATCAAAAACTTGGTAGTTATGTTCCTCTGATGATAACTGAGTGCAGTGCACAAGAACCATAAGTCGTCCTGGCTTTAGTTTAGAGTTGTAACCTTTTGTTGTTTATCATAATTGGACATCCAGCAGTGTAAACGGCGTATCCAGTGACAATTTGCCACCTGTTATTTGCTTATATAGACTTCTTGATAGATTTTCTCTTGGTTGATTGGCTGGAGAACTAGTGAAATTAGCAAAAGATGAATCCTTATTTCTGTAATCCGTCTTTGTGAAAAGAAAATAAACTTAAAACAATGTCCAAGTTGAACTGGTTGGATCAAGATTAAAGTTGTTATTTGATTGGGCACATTCAAGTTTTTGATTTATCACAGTGATAAGTCTATGACAAAGCCTTTCAAAAATCAATGCCATACCAATAAGTCTCACATTGTCTCATACATAAATAGATTGAATTTTTAACAGTAAAACTTGTATATAGGGACCACAAACGGGACCATCAATAAGCGATCTTTCAAGAAAATGGGCGCTGATTTCATGTTTGGTTTACAAATAAGAATCATAATTTTGATTGAATATTTTTATTATTGGGAAATTCTCAAAAATCCTACGTTGTTAAAACTCAACAGAATCGTCTCATTCAGATGATTCTCCTGAGTTTCAACATATTATTCATTTAAGATAATTTTCATACCTGTGATATCTACTTTTTTAGATTTTTCTATTTAAGGAAGGGGAAATGCTGGCTCAATAAAAATGGTCACTTAATAGACGAGTGGCTCTAGCAAGATTGACTGTACACCAAATATCGCATAATCCTTTCCAGTCCTTTCTAAAATTAAGACTGGACAAAGTTGAATGGGTTATGAGAAGGTGAAATTGAAAAATGGGTAAATTTTGAAAACAAGCCATCATATAAGCTCCAATATATTGTGAGAAAAGGAGTATTTACTTGGTTCAAAGCATTTTTTTCTTTTTCCACAATATTTTCTCAAGTAAAAAATTACTTGGATGTCAAAATCTGTTACTTTACAGATAATTTGATTTAGGTTGATCCCATCAAATTTTCTTGCATTCTGATTGGGTTAAAAATTAGTTACATTCCCAAATGAAAATTAATTTTGAGTACACAGCTATATTAATTGTAAGCTTCGGCACAAAGTAGTCCCAGTCACAAAAGAATTTTCCATTTGGAGAAATATTTACACATTTGCTTCATTTTATTAAATTATAAGATAGGAAGAGAGCATTTGCTGATTTCATTGAGGTATTGAACTTTAAACTCATGTTGTGTGATTAGGTGTCTAGTTTCATACCTCCATGAAATCAATAAATACTGTCTTCATCTCTTACATGATTTCAATATTCATCCCATTTTCATTTCAGACAGAGTAGTGTTTATAGATGTTGAGCTTGCCATGTACAATAATGAACATTTTGATATAGCTTACCATTTCTCAGAGCATTCAGGTATAGAAATTTTTATGCAAATTTATTGTTTTATGTCATGGCCCCAGATGTCTGTCTGGCTGTCTGTCTGTCCTCCTAAACTATTGATGGAGATAAGCTGAAGCTTGCCAATTACTCTACATGATGTCTAGTTGTCTTGATGTGCGTACGACCTTTAAAATTCAAATGGAGCCAGTCATTCTTGAATTATCTGCCCTTGAATTTAAGGAAAATCATTATATTTCTTGAGCAGATAATTTATCCTGCAGTTTGAATGTAAATGAACTGAATCCAACTCCAATGACTGTGTGGTGACTAGTTTTACATAAGACCAATATCTTTTTGGTAGGGCAAATTGTTCCTGAATTATCTGCCCTTGACTTTGCAAACTAACTTAAAATTACAGCCTCTTTTTGTGTGTATGTAACTTCTACAATTCTATTGGATTGAACTGAATCTTGCCACAATATATCTCTATCAGGTCTTAAATTGTGCATTAGTATTTCGAAATTCAAAAAGCTCCAGCCATTCTTGAATTATCTGCCCTTGAAGTGAACAAAATCACTATTTTTATTATGTGCACAACTTCTCCTACCGTTTGAATAGGATAAACTGAAACTCACAAAAATGACTCTGTGTGATCTCTAGTTGTGTATACAAAAGTTTTTACAAAGGTCATAGTTTTCCTGAATTTTCTGCTCTTTACTTAATAAAATATCTTTCATGCTTAGGTTACTGACAAGCCCCTTGAATGCATATGGGCCGCTCTGCAAATCTTTTGTTACACATATATTCATGAAAAGTTTTTGAACTGAAAGTAAAGCAAACATGGCTGAGTTACAATTACAGTGCTGTCAGCTAATCCTGCGCACTTAAGAAAGTCAAGTACAAAATTGTGTAAAGATATTGCATGTACACAAAAAATCAATACACGACTGAACTCATTTACCATTTTTTTTATGTAAAAGGCATTTTATCTAGATCAAAATGTAACTTAAATTACGTAATCCGGTGATGAACAGAGGCACCGTCGTGTTTTATCAACTCAGTGTTCGTCGGCTAAACCCGCGCAGTCCAGGAAAGAACTAACTTTAATGCCTGTAAATCTGTTAGAATTAACATAAAAAATACTGACACGAAACGGGGATCTTTATACTTTAAAATACACACATGCACTTTTTTGCTCAAATTAATCATATGATAGAATTTTTAAATATGAAAAGTAGGTTGTTCTGCTTTTATGTTTAGCGGCCATTTTCTTAGTTTACATGACGTCATATAGCTGCACAGCTTAAAACGACGCGCAGAATTACCCGACGTGAGTGTACCGTACCCTTTCCCCCATTTTTTGCAAAGCTTTGTGGGAATTCTTTCTAATTCACAAGCATGAACTCGTGTGAAATTGGTCTTTAAATGTTTCCTTGTTTAATCTTCTCTTGCATTGTCTTATCATCATAAAACATAGACAGAATTTTTATAAATAAAGTGGACCTGAAATAGTTCTGCAACATTTCAGAACTCTTAATCTTTCACAATATTGACTGAGGATTCCTAATGAAATTGTAAGGAAAGCTAGGTAAATGCTGTTAAAGTTCATTACTTCGGAAACATCAAGGAACTATTCCGAAACATTGAAGAACTATTGCAGGTCCACTACCTGGAGACTAGGGACGAAATCTTCTATATATTGGAGCACTACATAGGGAAACATAGTATTTGGAGCTTTTAGTTTATACTAATTCATTTTAGTTTGATTGCGACAAAAGCTTAAGCTTATAGAATCACTCTCGAACACTTTCAATCCTGATGTTTTCCTGTCCCTGAGAGAGATGCACTTGTTTAAACCTACTGCTACCCAATTTTACAGCTGGGTGAACTGGGGCTAGCTATTAAGTGTTTTTGCCCATAAACACACCCTGGCAACTGTGGGGCTCGAACCATGAACCTCAAGGTCAAGGGTTGAGTGCATTTACCACTAGGCCACCGAGGCAGTCTTTATGACAGTTGGAGCCTTTATGACAACTTCTTAGTTCAGGGCCTACAATTTTTGTTTAATTTTCTTGAAACCTTTATCTGAATGTTTTAGATGCCATGAAGATGTTTGTCATAAAGTTTGATTTTCAATTTCTTGATTTGGTAAATGTTTTGCTTCCTTAACTTTGTGAATTTATATTCTCTTTTAGTTACATTTATCTACCACTTCATTTCTTTTACCTTGTCTAAAATGTTGTTATCTTGTTATTGATTAAATTATTTGTTGGCCTATTTCAGGGGTAGAGTGTATGGATTTTAAAAATTTGCCTGATAGGGACTACCAGTTGGCATGGCTACGACTTTACCTTGAAGAAAAATTTGAAGAAAATGGAAGGTCAAGGTCAGATGTGACAGATTTAGATGTTGAACAATACTATGTCAAGGTCAACAAGTTTTCTTTGGTATGTATTTGGTTTGACCTCTAATGTTTAATTAATTGCATTTGAATATATTTCAACTGTTGTGCATTCCACTTTCTATTAGTCAAACAACAACTTTGTTGACATAACTAATAATACAGAATGAAAATTAAACCATTATTACTCCCAAGAGCTATACAGTAAAACTTGTGTTAAGCGACCACTAAGCGGACCACCAAAAAGCGGCCGTTTATGGGAATGGTCCCTTAATGCAAAATACCATAATAAATGTGACAGTTCATTTCGATCGCATCTATAGATTCTCGGACAAGTCTACTGAATCCTATGATATTTGAACCCATTAGAATTGTATGATTCTAATGGGCTCAAATAACATTAGATTTTGCTTACAGTGAAGGGACTTTTTATGGTGGTCGCTTAATAAAATTGGTCGCTTAATAGACGTGGTCACTAGAGCAATATCGACTGTATTGATAACTACCACATGATCCTGTTTATCAATCTTCATGCAGAGTTGTTGTTCGTTATTCTTACCATACATGGATGGCAATGAACATCATAGAATTAGTTAGATTTACCTGACAAACTTTATATGCTATCAAAAAGGCCTGTTTTATTTGTCATGAAATTTCTAATTAAAACAGAGGTCTTCGTTGAAATCTTTGGCCTAAGTAGCGTTTATTGCAACTCTGGCAATCTTGTTTATTCTTACAGTAAATCTTGTTTTAAGTGACCACTTCCTGGACTGCCAAAAAGTGGTCGCTCATGGAATTGATCGCTTAATGCAATATTTCATGTCTCATGGAGACAATTAAAATGGCTTTCAACCAAATGAGATTTAATGATCAACAACTGTTCTTGACAAAACACCCACTTTTTCAGAGAATTTGCTTCTTTGAACTTTTTATAATGGTTGCTAAATAAAATAGCTAGGTCGCTTAATGGACATGGTCGTTTGAGCAATATTGACTATACTTCTCAAAATAGCCTTAGTAATGGCTAGGCTTCTGTCCATCCATCGTTTCATCCATCTGTGCTTTGTCGATTGATGTTGTCTCGTCATGTGTGATGGTATTAAAAAATATTAAGCAGGTTGATTGTAGGGCAGGATCTTCTGCTAGAAATTGAGTGGATCAGTTGAATATTATAGGAAAAGGGGCGTTATCAATTATCACTGTAAATATTAAGTTTATGTGATACTGTTAGAATCTTTTGAAACTTTTAAAGGTTGATTTTATGGTCATATATAAGTTCCTTCAGAAAATGGAATTCGTCTATCAGAAATTATTGTTTATTCAAAACATTTTATTCTTGCAAATGGCCATTTTTTTTCAGGCATTTCAAGCAGTATTTCTCCGGCCTTGCATTCAGGATGACAAAACAGAGCAATCCGTTTGCCAAACTGTCTGCACCGTTTTGACATCCTGAATGCAGGGCTGTTTTTATACCCCCTTGAAAGACTGTGCGTTTTATTTGATCACCCTTTTGCAACCTTTGTGTGGTTGGTGACATCCACTTCTTTGTCCGGACCATAACTCTGTCATATCATGTCCAACTGACTTGAAACTTGGCAGTTATTTTCCTCTCATGATTACAGAGTACAGTGCACCATAACTCTAATTTGCTTATTTTGAAGTTATTTCCCTTTGTTGTTTTTCATACTTGATCATCCGGGAGTGAAACAGGTGATATTTGTGTTGATTTGCCACCTTGTCCCCAGAATAAATTAATAGATAACTGATGGTGCAAGCTAAGATCAGACTGCACTGATATGAAGGCTGATCTCAGTCTATACTGTCTGCCAAAGCTTCGGGAATAGCATGAGAATAGCCCAATCTTCTTCTTATTGTCTGCGAATTCTTTAAGCCTAATCAATGTCTAGATTTGGTTTACTTCCTTTTCAGACAGGTGTTTAAAGTGGTGTCTTTTTTATGTTCTACATATATATATGACAACAAACTAATCACATTTCAATATTTAGATAATTTCAGAAACTTTGACATTTTTCTTCTCAACATTTCAAAGAAACAAATATTGTTGTTGAGACAAGAGTTTGTTTGTATTTTATTCTAAGACTCTTTAGACTAGTATCTGGTTATCAATATTCAAGTTTTTAAGCTTTTGATAAAAAAAATTCTGAGACAAATATCAATCACCATTGGAGGTGGATGATTGGATGTATAGTTGCAGGTTGTTGACATGGAATATAAATATTATAGATCTTAAGGTAGTGTACCTGTAATAGTTCCACAACATTTCAGAAGTAATGAACTTAAACAGTGTTGACCAGGGTTTCCTAATGATTTTCATTAGGAAACCTTGGTCAACATTGTGAAAGATCCTAAGTTCCAAAATGTCGCAGAACTAATATGGGTCCACTACCTTAGTATATCATAAAAACTGTTGTAAGTGCCTACAAATTTAAAGGCACTAATAATAGTTTTTCACTGAATTCACAATTTATAATTTGTGACCCTTTCAATGTAAGATGCGCTATAGCTACCACAACAATGTGTAATGTATAGATCCTGATCAGACTGTATCCAAGTATGCACTGTGCATAAGTAAATATTTGAAAAACAATTCCATAGAGGTCAACCCTAAATTTCAGTTTAATTGTTAATTTATAGTGAGAGGTCACTGTAATTGATTTCAAAATGAAAATTTTCGTTATTCATCAATGAATCATCATTGATGAATAACGAAAATTTTCATTTTGAAATCAATTTAATGAATTTAATAATTTAATAAATGAATCTCAAAATATTGATTATCAGGATAAAATTTTAAGATTGTTTTTTTCTTCAAATTTTGTCCCATTTTCAATATTTTTAGCTGAGTGTTTGTTAAACTGTCTACCTAAAAATCCCCCCCCCCCCCCCGAAAAAGTGGATTGTTTATTGCTGCTAAATGCTAAATAAACAATTTCTGTCAAACATCATTGGACTGTATGTTAGACGAAATAACAATGAAGTTTGTATCAAAATCTGTAGTCTAGCTGCTTACAAAAGGATATTGACCATACTTGTAATTTTCATAAATCAATGCACACCCAATTTAGTATATCTGGAAAAAGCTCAGTGAATCAAATAAATTGATTAAAGAAAGAAATCTTTCCTGCCCCATTAAACTTATCTTATTTATTTATGAAGTAAAAGGATTTTAAGGTGAGAAGTTCATTAACCTTGTTGTCATGTTTATGTTATAATGGGTCTTTGAATATGATATAAAATGGTATATTCTTTTCAAAATTTTTAAATTGATCTTAAAAAAACCTGGAAAACCACTAAAAGTAAAATTCTATGTGTGTGTTAACCTATTCTTCAAATATATTTTCTTTTGATGGTAAATGCTGGATGAAATTTACCAACAGTTAAAAATCTGAAGAAATTTTCCTGTTGCAGAGACTCAGAAAATTTGTTTCTATTGAAAGAACTTTTTGGTATATCTTATTAAATTGTGAAAAAAAAACATTCTCTTGGAATAAGTTACAGTTAGTTGCATCATGAAATCAACATTCATCTCAATCAAGACCATTCTTAATTGCTCACTCAGCCTTCTATTCATTCATTCCAAACAATCACTCAAACAATTCAAAAATGCTCCTAAATCACTAAAAAGATAAGATCAACAACATAATCTAAAATAAATACAGCTAGAAAAAAATTAAGATTATACTGATCTTATTGAAATTAAAAGTGTTGAATAGGTTCCTGAAGAAAAAGGAAGCTATCATTAGAACTTCTATGCATATTTTTAAAGGGAGGTAATGAATATCACAAATTTTGTTCATCCTGAACAAAATTGGCCATATTACCTCCCATTAATTGCACTCAAAACTCACTCACCCCTCTCATTCAATTTCATTCCAAAATCATTCTTCTTGTCAATTTTACAATGTTGCAAGCTGTAGCTAGCTATCCTTTCACACACAGTTCAACTGTTTGAAGCTCCTAAGAAGAAGGCTTCAAAAATCATTGTGGAGAATATTCCCAAAAAGGCATCAAAGATTTTTAAAATGTCTTTATCTTAAAACTATAATTTACGTCTTTTAATTTCACAAGTCTAAACATTTTGTTGTGCTTTGATGAATCAATAATTGACTTGGTGTAGTTAACAAAGGTTTCCATCCAGCATTTCCTTCTTTCTACTGCAATGTTCACTGATTGCGATTAAATGGAATTTACTTACTCATTTTCAGGCTCCAAAGTTAGGATTTGCAATGTGGGGGTTGGCTGCAGCAGAAAGGTCCAAACTAGACTTTGATTTCCTTGGGTAAGAATGATTAAACAACATAATAGGGTCCATATATGGTCTTTAATATTGAGAGTTACAGTCAAAGTTGCCCCGTCAACCACGTCTATTAAGCGGCCATTTTAAAAAAGGGATTGTTTACAAAATCCCCATCTTTTCATCAAAATTTCTTAAAAAGTAGGTATCCGTCTTGCACAAAAGCTTGTTTGTGCAAGCAGGGCATGTTAATTCCACACCCCTGAGAAATATTTTAAAGAATTAACCCTGCCTTCCAGATTACAAAATAATTTTGACTGTTTAAAAGTGATTTCCCATTTTGAAAGTAATTGTATATGCCAAGAAGGGTACCATTTAATTAATTTTTGCAAACCCTTTCATTTTGAACATAGGATTATCCCAATTAATCTAATCAATTTGCAGATTTACAAAGAATGCAATTTTTTTGGTTTTCAAGTTTTAAATTAATTTGAACGTTTCGAAGTATATCTTTCTTCCAGTGCCATAACTATATTTTAGAGACGCATGTTTTATGGGTAAAAAATATTTTGAAATCTTCTATTTTCTTAATTGTTGCCTAAACACATTTTGTACTTTTTCAGATATGCAAGGAAGAATATTGAAGCTTATTACTCAGGAAAGGACAAACTCTTGGCTTTACAGGTCCCGACTGAACAATGTTCATAATAGAGACTACATAATATGGCTCTTGTATGATCTACTTATTGGAAGCACCCTTGAATAATAAATTCACACCATCTAGGCCGGGTAACTCGGAAATAATCTATGTAACAGTTATGTCCCTTTATCGACTAAGAATATTTGCATCAGCACCTGCGATCGAGCGTTGCTACCCTTAGGCGGTGTTCTTATTGGACTTATATTCAAATCTTAGAAGCTATGGGGGAAGGATAGAAAGGTATATACATTAACTTAAACAGCACAACTGCACATTGAATAAGCTGTGGTTACAATGTTTAAGTAAATCACCATGTAGTCTTTTTTTAGAGAATGACTGAATCAATTTCATCAAATATGTCCAAATATTCTATGGTTTTCCATTCTCACAATTTGGATATAACATTTTTGGAGAACATTAAAGTTGTCTAATTTATTAATGTATTTAGTTTTGTAATAAAACACGAAATTAAATAGATAAACATACACTTTAACAATGTTTTTTTATATAGTGTCCATCTTGCATGAGCGACCACCTCTAATTAGCGACCATTCACATTTTGCGACCGTTTTCCAAATTACCTTCTTAAAAAGAAGATATAACTGTTCTAAGAATGATTGTAAATGCATCCTAAGTTGATAGATCTAAAACTCATAAGAATCGTCTGAATGAGACCATTCTATTGAGTTTTAACAGCCTAGGATTATCAAGAAAATCCAATTAACATACATATTCAGTCAAAGTTATGTTTCTTATTTGTTAACGAGACGTGTACTAAGCGACTATCCTCTTCAACGACCGCCCTTGGGTGGTCCCATAGTGGTCGCTTAATACACATATGAATGTTCATGTAGATCTGCTAGTGTGATTACCCGTATCAAGACAAAAACCACCATCACCAGCTTTACGTTCACGATGTCAAAATGGTGCAAACTGCTTGCAAATTACACCCACTTTGCAATTGCTTTTGCGTGATAATAGTTTGCACCGTTTTGTTATCCTGATTAGATGGCTGGGTATGTTATTCAAGACTGTAAAGTCGGGTTTTGTGTACTATGCTGTAGCAATGGGCGATGCGTCGGTGACTTTTATCTTGAAATTAGAATTTACCGACTAGTCAGCGGCGTCCTTAGGATTTGAGGAGGTCGATATTTTATCGACGACGTATCGCTGGCAATCCGTCGGGCTGTGGCCGATCATGGCTCACATTGAAGTCATACTTTTTGTCTTTTGCCGATCTTTTCACCTTCGTTTGAAAACGGCGTCCAGCTTCCGCTCTACTGGCCGAACGTTAGAAGAGCTATATAGCGATTACCCAATTCCCGTCCGTCAGTCTGTCCGTAAACAATTCTCGTTTGCGCAAGTCCACATATATTATCAAACTTGAAACTTAAGTGGCTGATTGTATCATGAAGAAGGTCATGGTCATTATGAAGTTTTCCGTAGAAAATGGGACTGATCCGTCAAAAGTCAAGGGAAAAGGGGTCTTATAATTTTTTGCTCACAATATTCTCGTTTATGCGATGAAGGCCGAAAAATAAAATCGAACTTACTTGAACATTTCACTGAATGACTGTAGGGTCAAAAAGGAATTTCTTTCCATAGTAGGGCTGCTCCGTTGGAAAACATTGGGTTTTTTTTTTCTCTCTCAAAATGTTCTCGTTCACGCTGTCAAGTCTTGGAATATTATCGAATTTACTTGAAACTTTCACAGGACGATTGTAGGTCCATAGGAAATGTTGCTTCCGAAAATGGAATTTTTTCGTCGGAAAACACGAGAAAAGGTCCTTATGGATTTTTCGCTCAAAATAGTCTCGTTTTAGCTATAAAGCCCCAAAAAATATTATCTGATATACTCTATACACTTTCAAAGTATGATCTGTGACTTAAAAGTCAGGTAGGTACATTTTAGTAACTTCATACAATGAATACTAAAGCTGTAGACAAGGCTTTCTTAGTCGAACACGATATAATAAAAAAAAAACAGCTCCTTCTTAGCAATTAAGAAATGAAAAAAAAAATATTGATTTCATGGAGGTATGAAACTAAAAACTAAATCAAACTATGAATCCGCTTCGCGTATTCATACATGAGTGTAATTAGGTTTTAAGTTTCATACCTCTACGAAATCAATAAAATCTCTTTTCATATGTTATAATTTTAATATCACTTATCAAAAAAGGGAAATATCAACAAAGAAACATAATTCTCATGGTACTACTTTTTCGGAAGCTTACTAAAGAGATGTGCACTCAAAATTGTTTTCATTTAAGAATAAAACGTATTTTTCAGCCAATCAGAATGCACGAATTTTGATAGATGCTTTTTGAATTAAATTATTAGCATACTAGTATTCGCAAACTTTTACAGAGAAGGTTCTATTTGGTCGACACATAACGTTTCATCAGCTGATTTGTATGCACAATGAAACTCGACTGACGTATATCTTGTCGTCATAATCTAATTAGAGCATTGATAAATGAAGTTTGGGAACTCGAATGTCAAGTCATAGCCCCCTGTTTTTCCACAATTAAAACCACGTTGACATCAAAGTAAGATTAAGAAAAAAATAAGAGAAACAATTGAAACGCACACATTCACAAAGCGAGGGGCATTTGCTCAATCACGTTACTGATGATACAACCAAGTAGAACTGGGAGGCGTATAATTTTTGTACCAGTGTACATGTATCAGAGATCTCGTTATCCGCGGGTAATAACTGTACATATATTTATTTTATCAACTTAATACAAAGGCGGATCTAGGTCTTCTTTATAGGGGGTCGAACAAACAAATTGTTTTAAGAGGCGAAACTTCAAAGGAAAAATGTCGTACGGAATGCTCACTAGATAGCACTGAGTCCGCCCAAAACAACTTCTTCTTCAATGGAGTTCTACGCCCGATACCGCTTAACAGACAGGCGCATCTCACGTTTTTACGATTTTAGTTTGGTTGATTGGTTTGCTACTAATCAGTCAATTTATCCTTTCGATCATTCCGTCTAAGAATTGTAGTAATGCACAAGCTCGTCGGCTCTTTCTTTTATGTTGAATTGTTTTTCCTTAGAGATGTTGTATTTTACTGTGGGAACACAAGAAATTGATATGGTTAATTTCTGCCCTTTTCCACAATATGGTCCACCCTATACTCATTCCCCATTACTTTTTAATTTCTACCCTAGATATATATCAAATTAAACTCATGTTGCTTTATTTTCTGCAGCCTGTTCTAAGTTGGCTCAGTCTAAAATTTAGTCGTCTGTTTAAGGGTTCAGGGTTGGGACAATACTTTTATTTTTTTTCTAAATCAGATTAATTCATTACAAGACAACAAGTGTTTAGACAGGTCCAAATTGGTAAAGGGTTGCAGATAACATCAATATGTAATATGTAATTAGTAAAATTTGTAGCAGAAAGGGTAGATAATATTAGGGAGAAAAGAGAAAGTGTAAGTTAGCAGCATTTTCTTCTTTTCCCTAAAAGAAAGGTCATCCGTCAAGTTCAAATATAAAAGCTATGTACCTTTAACACAGCAGTGATTTTGGCAGTGATAAATAAGAAAATGTCTGTTATACATGCTAAGGACAAGGTGAATAATCAAGGTTATATTCCAGAAAATTGACCTCGAGTGTTGTTTCGTCTATTCAGTTCCCTCACCTTTCATACTATCAGTACTTTGATTTTAGTACAGCGTAGTGATATGCAAGCACTGCGTTTAACACGCAAAGCACTCCTAGTCGCACAAAAGTTGATGACGTATACTACGTATGTCTAACGTATACGTAATGCTTATGACTAACATTTTGTAACGTCGTTTTGTCATTTAGACGTTGTGACACCGTTTTATTCAGAAGCGCTTCTTGTTTAAAGCAAGCAGATTTTTTGCCACGCGTATTTTTTTTAGTTACTATTTTAGTAATATACCGAAAAAGGAGAAAATTAATAAAAAAAAATTTGTTTGAAGTTATTTAGTCGGCTTTAATCAAAATGGTGCAAACTGCTTGCAAATTACACCCACTTTGCAATTGCTTTTGCGTGATAATAGTTTGCACCGTTTTGTTATCCTGATTAGATGGCTGGGTATGTTATTCAAGACTGTAAAGTCGGGTTTTGTGTACTATGCTGTAGCAATGGGCGATGCGTCGGTGACTTTTATCTTGAAATTAGAATTTACCGACTAGTCAGCGGCGTCCTTAGGATTTGTGGAGGTCGATATTTTATCGACGACGTATCGCTGGCAATCTGTCGGGCTGTGGCCGATCATGGCTCACATTGAAGTCATACTTTTTGTCTTTTGCCGATCTTTTCACCTTCGTTTGAAAACGGCGTCCAGCTTCCGCTCTACTGGCCGAACGTTAGAAGAGCTATATAGCGATTACCCAATTCCCGTCCGTCAGTCTGTCCGTAAACAATTCTCGTTTGCGCAAGTCCACATATATTATCAAACTTGAAACTTAAGTGGCTGATTGTATCATGAAGAAGGTCATGGTCATTATGAAGTTTTCCGTAGAAAATGGGACTGATCCGTCAAAAGTCAAGGGAAAAGGGGTCTTATAATTTTTTGCTCACAATATTCTCGTTTATGCGATGAAGGCCGAAAAATAAAATCGAACTTACTTGAACATTTCACTGAATGACTGTAGGGTCAAAAAGGAATTTCTTTCCATAGTAGGGCTGCTCCGTTGGAAAACATTGGGGTTTTTTTTCTCTCTCAAAATGTTCTTGTTCACGCTGTCAAGTCTTGGAATATTATCGAATTTACTTGAAACTTTCACAGGACGATTGTAGGTCCATAGGAAATGTTGCTTCCGAAAATGGAATTTTTTCGTCGGAAAACACGAGAAAAGGTCCTTATGGATTTTTCGCTCAAAATAGTCTCGTTTTAGCTATAAAGCCCCAAAAAATATTATCTGATATACTCTATACACTTTCAAAGTATGATCTGTGACTTAAAAGTCAGGTAGGTACATTTTAGTAACTTCATACAATGAATACTAAAGCTGTAGACAAGGCTTTCTTAGTCGAACACGATATATTAAAAAAAAACAGCTCCTTCTTAATTAATTCATTACAAGACAACAAGTGTTTAGACAGGTCCAAATTGGTAAAGGGTTGCAGATAACATCAATATGTAATATGTAATTAGTAAAATTTGTAGCAGAAAGGGTAGATAATATTAGGGAGAAAAGAGAAAGTGTAAGTTAGCAGCATTTTCTTCTTTTCCCTAAAAGAAAGGTCATCCGTCAAGTTCAAATATAAAAGCTATGTACCTTTAACACAGCAGTGATTTTGGCAGTGATAAATAAGAAAATGTCTGTTATACATGCTAAGGACAAGGTGAATAATCAAGGTTATATTCCAGAAAATTGACCTCGAGTGTTGTTTCGTCTATTCAGTTCCCTCACCTTTCATACTATCAGTACTTTGATTTTAGTACAGCGTAGTGATATGCAAGCACTGCGTTTAACACGCAAAGCACTCCTAGTCGCACAAAAGTTGATGACGTATACTACGTATGTCTAACGTATACGTAATGCTTATGACTAACATTTTGTAACGTCGTTTTGTCATTTAGACGTTGTGACACCGTTTTATTCAGAAGCGCTTCTTGTTTAAAGCAAGCAGATTTTTTGCCACGCGTTTTTTTTTTTTTTTAGTTACTATTTAAGTAATATACCGAAAAAGGAGAAAATTAATAAAAAAAAAAAATTGTTTGAAGTTATTTAGTCGGCTTTAATCAAAATGGTGCAAACTGCTTGCAAATTACACCCACTTTGCAATTGCTTTTGCGTGATAATAGTTTGCACCGTTTTGTTATCCTGATTAGATGGCTGGGTATGTTATTTAGTCGGCTTTAATCATGGTTATCTCAAATTGCTGAAAAGTAAAGTGCGAAATGTAATAACGAAAGACGGAAAAAAATAATACGTTTCAAGACATTTATGTCCACACAAATATTTCTTATATTTCTTATATTTTTAAACGTATCTGTACTAATTTTTTCCATGTAATTGTAATATTTTAAAAATGTAGAATGATTTATGATAATCATTTTGATAATGAAATGCGGCAGCGAAACAATTTGAAAACCGACTATAAAATTCGCGTATGGAAAAAAATTGTGTCCACAACGTTTCTTTATTTATTTTGTATAATTTTCGCATTGTTAAATTGAGCCACGTTAACAAAAACTAGAACAAAACAATACTTTTATTTTGAAAAATCACAAAATTTCATCTATAATTGATAAAGATATTGAGAAAACTTCGCCTTTTTTCATGCCGAATTTTTACTAGAATTAGAGGTTTTACAACGTTTGAATTCTTAAACAAGTCTCTATCAATTGTTTGTTATTCCTATGACGGCTTTTTTTGTTCACCTACTAACATGATATCACTTTTCGCGAAAATCTTGAGGTTCTCCACTTTTATTCACGAACTTTTTAACGCATTTTTGGGAACGTAAAGAAATGTACCCTAACATAATTTGTTACGTTTTACAGACGTAATTTTAGTGACAAAGAAACGTTATTGATCAGGAGTTTGATTTTCCCTAATTCACCTAACAAATAAGACTTCAATAGTATCTTTTCTTGTGATTTGTTTGGCATAAAGGACATTGAAATTGACAATCAGGTTTAGAAGAAATCGCAAATGAAAGTTAACGGGAGAAGTGCGTTTTCAAATGTTTAGCATTAACTTGCGCGACGTCTTGACCTATTTTTTAAGCACGTTCAGCACAAAAAAGCTACGTAGTACACACGTTGTTCGGTTTTTGACTCGATCATCTTTTTCCTAGGCAATTTCCAGGATACAGGTTTGTTTTCTATGGCCTGCTAAGTGCTCAAGGTGAGCTTTTGGGGTTACTTGATGTCCGTCGTCCGTTGTCCATCGTGCGTCGTTCGTCGTCAACATTTACCTTGTGGAGACTCTAGAGGCCATATTTTTTTTCCCAATCCACTTGAAAATTGGTCAGAATGATTATCTTGGTAAATATCGGACGAGTTCGAAATTGGGTCAAGTGGGGTCAAAAATTAGGTCACGGTGTCAAAACTAAGAAATACCCTGTGGGCACTCTAGATCCCATATTTTCAGCCCAATCAACCTGAAAATTGGTCAGAATAATTATCTTCATGAAGTTCGAAATCGGGTCAAGTGGGGTCAAAAACTAGCTCATGGGGTCAAGTCTAAAAAAAAAACCTTGTGAACACTGTAGAGGCCATATTTTTAGCCCCATCATCCTGAAAATTGGTCAGAATGATTATCTTGATGAAATCTCGGACAAGTTTAAATTTGGGTCAAGTGGGGTCAAAAACTAGGTCACGCGGTCAAAACTAAGAATTACCTTATGGTCACTCTAGAGGCCATAATTTTAGCCATAACAACCTGATAATAGGTCAGAATTATTATCTTGGTGAAATCTCGGACAAGTTAAAATATGGTCATGTGGGGTCAAAAAATATCTTGTGGACCCTCTAGAGGTCATGTTTTTAGCTCAATCAGCCTGATAATTGGTCAGAATGATTTTCTTGATGAAATCTCGAACAAGTTTAGATTTGGGTCAAGTAGGATCAACAACTAGGTCAAGGGGTGATATCTTAGAAATACCTTGTTGACACTCTAGAGACGATATTTTTAGCCCAATCAACCTGAAAATTGGTCAAAATGTTTTTTGATGAAATCTTAGACAAGTTCGAAATTGGGTCAAGTGAGGTCACGGGGTTAATAGGGCTGTCACACCTTAACGTTTTAGCCAGCGTGTGCGGAACGTGTTGAATTTTTCATAACACGCTGCGAACACGTCGGGTACGCTATGGACACGTTCCGCACACGCTATCGGCACGCTGTAACACGTTGGCACACGTTGCGATACGCTAAGTATCTCATAAAATTTTGTGCATGCTTAAAATTTCTCAGCGTGTGCCGAACGTGTTGGAATACGCTCCGCACACGTTCCGAACACGCTCAGCACGCTAGAGACACGCTAGGAGCTCGTTCACTTACGCTACGGACACGCTAGAAACACGTTCGCCAAAAGTTTAACGTGCTTCGAGCGTGTCTCCAGCGTACTGGGAACGTGTGCATAGCGTGTCTTCAGCGTACTGAACGTGTGTCTAGCGCGTTGCCAGCGAGTTCACAGCGTGTTTCTGGCGTATGACAGCGTTTCAGTTTTCAATGAAAATATAAAAGTTCCGCTGCATGTTTGTCTTGAATTTCTACCATCAACTTCTCGTAAATAAATAAATTTGTCCATGAACGTGCGTATGACCCTTTTGACATGTTCATATCTGCATGTTTCCTCATGACCAGTCTATGAATGACTTGAAAACTCGATTTTAAGAAGCATTCTCTATATTTGACGATGAACGATTTCGTTCAAGTCATATAAATAAAACTTATGTTATGTTATGTTATGTTATGTTATGTTATGTTATTAGTTGTTTGTATTTTCTTCCATATAAATCCTTTACGGATTCTCTTAATTCCTTAGATTGTCGAGGCGGAGAATGTAGCCTAAATGTGTATTAAACATTGCGTTTATAGTTTTACAAGTGCGTCTGCTCTTGGTTAGAATAACAATACGTTCGCGAAAATACAAACATTCATTCGTCTCATTTTATCATTTTCAATATACCAAAAAGACAAGTACATCGTTGTACCTAGTGGACTTAATACAAGACGTGTTTTACTCTATTCTGCTCTGTTCAGAATATTTGATTCTATTATATTTACTACAAGTTTGATATTTGGTACACCTTTTCACCCTTAATATAGGACTAGCTATTCAAGATTAAGAGAGGTTGTAGAAAGTCATCCTACATGGTAGAGCATATGGAGGAAGAAAGGAGTGCATTATGACAAGAAGTTCCTTACCCTTTCGCAATATTTTTCGAGTTAAAAGTACTACAAGCTTAAATCACCCTGTAATCTAATAAGTTTGTTATATGCATGTTTTCATATGTAACAGGTGCCAGTGTATTTTTCTTTTCGTCTTTTCCTATTTTTCTTTTACATCTTTTACATACTTTGAATTTGAATATGTGTAGTGGCCGGTGGCCTGTTTATATATTAAAAGAATGAATTTAAAGTGGTAATTTCTTGCAGAATTCATATTTACATCCAAAACACGCTGCGAACACGTTATAACACGCTAGAAGCGCGTTACAAACACGCTAAGCACGTGCTGAAGACGTTACGAGAACGTTGGACGCACGCTCAAGAACGTTGGTATACGCTGACATACGCTATCAACACGTTCTGGACACGTTTCTCACGCGTTACACACACGTTCAAACTCGCTATGAACACGCTACAAGCGCGTCGTGAATTGACAAAAAGAAAATGTAGGTCAGCGTATGCCGACGTTTTGCGGACTTAGTCGTTTTCTCAAACGCGTTAGGCACACGCTGGCTAAAACGTTGAGGTGTGACAGGGCCATAAATTTTAGAAATTCCTTGATTTTGTTTTTCGATTGTTAATTTAGGTGAGCGATTAATGGCCCTGTCACACCTCAACGTTTTAGCCAGCGTGTGCCTAACGCGTTTGAGAAAACGACTAAGTCCGCAAAACGTCGGCATACGCTGACCTACATTTTCTTTTTGTCAATTCACGACGCGCTTGTAGCGTGTTCATAGCGAGTTTATACGTGTGAGTAACGCGTGAGTAACGTGTCCAGAACGTATTGATAGCGCATGTCAGCGTATACCAACGTTCTTGAGCGTGTGTCCAACGTTCTCGTAACGTCCTCTGAACGTGCTTAGCGTGTTTGTAACGCGCTTCTAGCGTGTTATAACGTGTTCGCAGCGTGTTTTGGATGTAAATATAAATTCTACAAGAAATTACCACTTTAAATTCATTCTTTTAATATATAAACAGGCCACCGGCCACTACACATATTCAAATTCAAAGTATGTTGGTTCATGTAAAAGGAAAATAGGAAAAGACGAAAAAAAAATTACACTGGCACCTGTTACATATGAAAACATGCATATAACAAACTTATAAGATTACAGGCTGATTAAAGCTTCTAGTACTTTTCACTCGAAAAATATTGCGAAAGGGTAAGGAACTACTTGTCATAATGCACTCCTTTCTTCCTCCATATACTCTACCATGTAGGATGACTTTCTACAACCTCTCTTAATCTTGAATAACTAGTCCTATATTAAGGGGAAAAAGGTGTACCAAATATCAAACTTGTAGTACATATAATGGAATCAAATATTCTGAACAGAACAGAATAGAGTAAAACACGTCTTGTATTATGTCCACTAGGTACAACGATATACTTGTCTTTTTGGTATATATTGATAATGATCAAATGAGACGAATGAATGTTTGAATTTCGCGAACGTATTGTTATTCTAACCAAAGAGCAGACGCACTTGTAAAGCTATAAACGCAATGTTTAATACACATTTAGGCTACATTCTCCACCTCGACAATCTAAGGAATTAAGAAAATCCGTAAAGGATTTATATGGAAGAAAAGACAAGCAGCTTTTAACATAACATAACATAACATAAGTTTTATTTATATGACTTGAACGAAATCGTTCATCGTCATATATAGAGAATGCTACTTATTATCGAGTTTTCAAGTCATTCTTAGACTGGTCATGAGGAAACATGCAGATATGAACATGTCAAAAGGGTCATACACACGTACATGCACAAATTTATTTATTTACGAGAAGCTGATGGTAGAAATTCAAGACAAACATGCAGCGGAACTTTTATATTTTCATTGAAAACTGAAACGCTGTCATACGCCAGAAACACGCTATGAACTCGCTGGCAACGCGCTAGACACGCGTTCAGTACGCTGAAGACACGCTATGCACACGTTCCCAGTACGCTGGAGACACGCTAGAAGCACGTTAAGCTTTTGTCGAACGTGTTTCTAGCGTGTCCGTAGCGTAAGTGAACGAGCTCCTAGCGTGTCTCTAGCGTGCTGAGCGTGTTCGGAACGTGTGCGGAACGCGTGCGGAGCGTGTTCCAACACGTTCGGCACACGTTAAGAAATTTTAAGCATGCACAAAATTTTATGAGATACTCAGCGTATCGCAACGTGTGCCAACGTGTTACAGCGTGCTGATAGCGTGTGCGGAACGTGTCCATAGCGTACCCGACGTGTTCGCAGCGTGTTATAAAAAATCCAACACGTTCCGCACACGCTGGCTAAAACGTTAAGGTGTGACAGCCCTATAAGGGCCATTATGGCCCTTTTTTCATTTTTTTAAAGGAAAAATGCCTCCTGTGGGAGTAAGCGTTTACTTGTAGTTGCGTTCAGGTCCACAGATTCGTTTCATCTTGCCTAGATAAATTATATCATTATTATCATTTCCCCTTTCCAAAAAAGGTCTGTCGAAAAACAGAACGTAGGCCTTAAAGGGACCTCATGACGCGTCCGGCGAGTGTGCTGTGTTCACGTCTTTTTTTGGAGTACAACTCTGCCACTTATGTCGGATTGACTTGAAACTCGGCAGTCATGATCCTCACATGATAACGGAGTACGGTGCAGAAGATTCGTAACTATATATAGCTGTATTTTCTATTTATATCTCTTTGTTGTTTTTCATACTTGGACTTTCAGCAGTGTAACAGGCGTATATTGTGACTATTTGCTACATTGTAATTACATGTAACATTTGACGTCAATATTTTTTCAAAGATTTTGGAGGATTTAAAGACTTTTTTTGCTAAAATCATTTTAGGCGCAATGAAATTTTTTGACAAAGCTCTTTATTAGACCGGCGAGCTTATGGAACACGTACGCAATGGAAGTTTTGCCACATAGAGAAAGTAAGCAGCTAATAGAGTGACTATGAATGGCTAGTCGGTTGGAACAGCTATTAAAATCAAAACTGCAATTTAAACTGTTTACGGATTATGAGGACAACTATTTTAGAACACTTCTTTTGACGTTAAGTATATGTTACCCGCAAGTCAATATAGAATCATTCTTAGATTGTCCTTTTTTGCGCGATGACTCTTTTCAATCCTTGTTGTTAAACAATTAATGGACAGTAGAATTTGTCGTGGATTATTATAATTGTTTTTGAAGCACCCCTTTCCTCCACGATAAGTGGTAATTGTGTTTTCAAGAATAGGAATGGGAAAAAATAATTCTGGGCTCAATGAGGGGGAAAAGCTCTCATTCAACTAACGTAAGCCGCCTTCACAGTTCAATACATTATGCACGAATTGGCTTCCATTCTAAAACAAAGTAACTACACCTTATCCAAGCTGAAGTTACAATATTTAAGAATCCAGCTAATGATAATTCCGCATATATAATACTTGAGTCGCTACAGAGCTCGTTCATTATTGGTTAACAAAGGGCGGGCGTAAAGTCTCCAACGCCTTGTGGTCCGTCTTTGAATTGGAATTTTGTTCTTTGGAATTCACTGAAAAATAACTACTGATAAAAATGAAAGGTAAGCTCGACATTCGTTAAGCGTAAAAGTCTCTTGCATCTTTTATTTTGAATGATATAGTGTGATTATTCATATATGTATTCACAATTTTGATTGACGCGTCAAAGAAACAACTTACACTAAAAATGATTGGCGATAACGGTTTCTCGGTACTCACTTAAACCTGTGCGTCTTTAGCTATAGCATTGTGTGTCTGTATGTACGCGTTTGCGATCTTGTTTATGTACGATTATTATTATTGTTATCATTAGTATTTCAAGATCGCTGTTTAGGGAGAACACTAGTCCATGCCGCAATGAAGTTAGTTTCATGTAAAAACTCTGGCATTTTGCAAGGTTTCTTATATAACTTAAGGCGTTAATTCATCTAAAATTTTGAATTTTTTGTTAATTTTTCTCCGAGGATAACAGGATGAAGAGACGGATTCTTATTTCTATAGTGGTCCTTACACATTCCAGTCCTGCATTCAGGATAAAAACTTTAGCGAAGCGCTTTCGAAATGATACCTCGCTTTGCACGTATGTGCACGTGCAAAGCGGGGTATCATCTCAAAGCGATCGCGAAACGCTTTTACATCCTGAACAATGAGCACATCTCATCGTGCGCTATCTAGATAGAGAGAGGCAAGGAATTCTAACCACTGCTACCCAATTGTACAACTTTGTGAGACTTGGGCTCTGCCTGTAAAGTGTCCTTCCCAATGACATAACTCGTTTCCAGTGGGACTCGATCCCGCAACCATCCGATTATGAGCCGGCCGCACTAACTACTAGGTCTACTAGGTCTACGAGCCTTACTTTACAGAAAATCTACTTAAAGATAGTTTATTTATATATTTCTTGTCCCCCTTTTTAGGCTCACATTTTCATTCTTTATATATAACGTTAAAAAAGAGCACAAAGAACCCGTATGCAGTACTGATTTTATAGCCCCTTTAAACGGCTTGGGTTACCTTAATTTAGTTTTTCATGCTGAAAAAATCAAAGTGCTGAAGACTCTGAGAGATCTACCCATAATGGAAATTATTTTATACATAAATACAAACAGACACACAAGTGCGCGTGCAAAGCGGGTTGGACAAACGGTTAACACATTTTTTTTTCATCCTGAATGGTCTCTCTTTTTCATTTTTACTTAGTTCATGATCACATAAAAAATATCAGTGCTTGACTATCGCATAATTTGTCGAAGCGTGATTTGCAGTTTTATTTATATATGAGCTGTGAACTGAATTTTCGAAATTGTTTCCAAAAGGCTATATCGAGCTCATCGTGTAATTAATTACAAAAAATCTAGATACGATGAACTTGTATATTTCCATAGCGACGACACTAGCGTTAACTCGAAGCACACGCGTTACGTTTCTCCTTTCATCTTGAAATTTACGAGTGTGTATCAATGTCTTCCAAATGTTGTGAACCTGTAAAAGTTCCACAACATTTCGGAACACATGATCTTTCACACGATGATAACCGAGGTTTCCTAGGGAAAGCCTCGGTTAACACTGTTAAAGTTCATGACTTTCGAAACGTTGCGGAACTATTACGGGTCCACTAGAATGGGTCCACTACGTTAAAATATAACATACACCGAGCAAAAAAAAGGAAAATATAAATGAATAAGATAAAACTATTTAACTTGATAGCCTACTCCTATTTTTCGTACTGAAATATGAAGTTTGTTTTAAACTAAATTAGAGTTTTTTGAAGACCACAGATAACCGTATTTCTCCTAATAAACGATCCCGTGAGCTATACATAACATAGTCAGGGAGACTGTTTTAGTATGCATTTTCTTATTTAAAAACATTAAAATCGATGTCTTTTATGCCCTTTTCTCTTTAATTTGAGGTGGATTACCTCCAAACAATCACATAAATGATTGTTCATAAGGAATTCACATCAAATTAGAGTACAAGTCTCAAAAAGTTCCTAAAGTTTAGGCACTTGAAGTTGGTTTTCTAAGTAAAATAATGTAGAGGTGCTACTATTAGGTAGG
Source organism: Fragum whitleyi (assembly GCA_948146395.1). Taxonomy (NCBI): domain Eukaryota; kingdom Metazoa; phylum Mollusca; class Bivalvia; order Cardiida; family Cardiidae; genus Fragum; species Fragum whitleyi. Next base: position 28,014,117 of record OX411551.1, on the reverse strand, counting down.
GTGCTATCATTAGAGGAAATACGGAATGCTCCTCCCAGAACATCGTTCGTTTATTTCCGTAAACAGGATAGTTCCTCGGATGTAGGTGTAGTAATTTTGGTTCATTTATTAGGTAATTCGGCTTTGGTGGTACTTTGTTCGATATGTTTGAAGAAACGCAAATTTCTTTAATGCTTTCCGATCGTCTATGGAGATCTTTTGAACATATATCAATTTGATGACAAAACCCAGTAAAACAATTGCGTTTTATTAAAAGTCAAATTATGAAATGTCCAGTTTAAATCTTTGGTTGAGTCAAAGTCTCTATATGCGGTCCGACGTTCACGCTTTTGACGTTGCATGAAAATTTTGCGGATACAGTACGGTGGTTCCCATTCATCTCGGGGATTCCCTATACCTTAGCTAGTCCGGCGTTAATGGTCACAAAGCGGAACAAACCGCTTGCAAATTATATACCGCTTTGCACGCATGTGCGCGTGCAAAACGGGGTATAATTTGCAAATAGTTTACACCGTTTTGTAACCTTGACCGCAGGACAGATTTTGGTGTCATTTTATTTATTTGTGACCGGTCACGCAAAAAGTGATCACCCGGGAATTTTGTAAAATGAATGTTTGAAAAAAAATAGGGTCCAACATTGGCCAATCAGAGATCGCATTTCAAAAATTATTTCACTGGAAGGTAGATTGAACATTCTAGATCCAGAAAATAAGCTTATTGCGAAAAGTTTCGGCCCAAGTCAGTCTGCGCAAACTGCGCAGTCTGACTAGGGTCGACACTTTACGCACTTTACGCCCAGATGGTCCCTTTTCGCGTGTCGCGCCACCTTTATTTAGGTCATTAAGCCACGTCGATCTTATTTATAATTCCTATATTTGATAAAGTTAATTTAACAACTGATGGAACAGAAAAAAAGAACATTTAATGTGTAAACTTTTCATTTTTGTTCAGTATAGTTAAAATCATTATTGTGTCCTTGATTAGACAGTTGCTTCTCAAGTTGGACACCTCTAGCTACTTGACTATTTCAACTCTAATAATTACATTGAAAATGATATTTCTTTTTTAAAAAATGTTATTCGGAGAAGGTTAAGAAGGGTTCGTTTGGATAATTGGTATTGAACCCTTTTCCATACAAAAGTATAGTTCTTACGACTAAAGTCCGCATTTATTAAAAGCATACTGTGAAGGTTTAGCTCCTTTGTGAATTTTGAAAGCAAGCAAAACAGACAAAAGAAAGAAGTAAATTGCTTGTGATTTTTGTGTGTATTTTTTTTATAAATGGAGAAAGAAAGAAGGCAAGAAAGGGATGGATCTACCGACAAATCGATCAATCTGATGAACAGACATGAAATGAAATGAAATGATAATATATTATCGCAATTAAATTGTTTTGTTTGTTTTGTTTTGTTTTTATGATTAAGTTCGTTCCACAGATGAATAAATTTCAATGCATAGTACTATTTTAGGTAATGCTGAGCCCTTACGGCACCCGTAAACTCACCTTAAAATCGTGATGCGGTATTCGGAGTTTCCTGCGATTAAGTTGCATTAGACTTCTTAATTTGGTCTGACTAAAAAATGATATAGTTATAACTGTTACGAAAAATACATGACGGTACGGAGGCCGTTGGCCGTAGACAGGTCTTAAAGGAATCGCGTGGTTACTGCGGGAACGTGCGCTGTTTTGCTTGAAAATTTAAAACTACGGTATCCGTACGATCATAATAGGGATACAGTGCGGTAACCATGTTTTTTTTAATTCAGTCGATAAAAGCATATAAATGAAAAGATTTTAGGGCACAATACCGTACTGAATACTTCAGTGGCAAAATCGAACCAAGCCTTACGACTACATTAACCGCTTGCTCCGCATGCGATGATCCATATTTTGCACAAATCAGGGATATGTTAGTCCGTTTATGCATTATCAATTATTGTTAAATACATATAAGATTTAATAACCAAGTTCGTATTCGCACGCAAACTCGTACAAATTCCACGTATTTATTTTACAAATTAACATTTTAATTGAAAGTCGGTATGAATATGGAAAATTTGCAATCTAAGAAAAGCACAAGAGGATATTAACATTCATTTAAAATAAAAATATTTGTGACCGTTCACGCAAAAATGACCATCTGGGAACTCAGTAAAATAAATGTTTAAAAACGTTGATCAGCCTATGCAGTCCGCACAATCTGACCAGGATGTAAAATTTACGCACTTACCAGATGGTTCCTTTTTGCGTGACGGGGTATACAAGCTTTGTAAGATGGCAGCTGTTGCCATATCAAGCTGTATAAAACTCCTCACTTCCAAGTCTGTGGACAGTGGCTAAACATTGTTCGATGTAAGACGTTCTATGTTCATTTCTAAGGCTTCTACCCATCAATCAAACTTTTTTTTTTTTTTTTTTTTTTTTTTTTTTAAAGTAGTGGTATAAATATATTCTATACTATGACCTACGTCGTTGGGGTGAGATAACCCCGTTGAATATTTTTGATATTACACGGGTGTTATTACACTAGTGGAATAATTATGCAAATGGACTACGAACGAATAGAAACGCTAAATTTTCGTTATGAAAATGACGTCTTTCAAAGACAAAATCAAATGTTGATTAATTATTACTTAAACATATACTAAAAGCAAAAAGTTTAGTCGCTCTTTTAATTACGTCACAAAGAAGTCAAACAGATTAGCTAAACGAAAGTATCAATTTGAAATATACTTGTCATACAACTATCTTTTGATCGTCTTGCATACGAGCGTGAATAAAATAATTCGCAGACTTTCGTTACAGAAATTTTGATTTTACTGATTTTGAAAAGAAAACTACATTGTTATTGAATAATGGCATTTTTCTGCTTATCATGTAAATCTTGATACAATTCAACCGTTGGTCATCTGTAGTAACCATTCTAAAACGAGTGGTCATTAGGTACCGGCACACTGTAACGACGTCAATATGACGCTACTGTATTGACAACTTCCGTCGAAAGTTAGCACTTGATCCGTGGAAGCTACAGATCAAACGCTGAGGAGACGTTTCCCGTTCTCCGAGTGTCAACTTTCAGAAACTCTCTCCATTAAGAAAAAAAACCTTTTAATCTTTTGAAATAGAAGATACCTACTTATACATATATATTTAAAGACCTTCATACTCTATCATTTTAAAGTCTCGGTTGGGTTTTCGATAGATCCAGTAGAACTTAATAATTGCCCGGTGGTCTATACCTGCGCCGTTGCCGTCATTTTGAAGTTCATCGACGTGTTCCCTTAGCGTACTGGATTTGAATAGGAAAATACCGAATGTATTTCTCTTAATTTTTAAGAATCCCTACAAATCAAGACAACACGTAAATATACGAAGTTTGGAATGGTTTGGTTCAAATTGAGGGAAAATAACGGGTATTAACATTAGGAAGTAACATTATAAAATGGATTGCGCCGGTTGCGCCTACTCAGGAATATCAAACCTTGCATTGTTTTCGTCACAGTCATAGCAAACTAAATTTAGTACTATGTCAAAATTAAATGGTTTGAGACGTGTACAAAATTTCATTCATTTCTGTCTAGAAATTTCAAAGTTATGGTAAAGTCCACGTAATCTTTATCTACCCTCGTACATACATCTGTAGGGGCGTTTATGTAAATTTTACGTACTTACGTTCGATGTATGGGTGTAGCAAAATGGCGTAATGTTCTTTTTGGTCTTATTTGATTACTCAAATTCAGGGTTAAAATTAAAGACTTTAACGTATCGCATCCTTCGCAGAAGAGGCAACTTTTGAGACAACGTTAAATTAGGTGGACAACGCATTGACCTATCTTATACGGTGTACATTTCTAGGAGATGTTGAAATTGACTTTAGCTTTTGTCAATAGTGTTTGTATTGCCAAATAGTTTGTAGCAAATAAACATTGACACGGAATGACCCACTCTCCTTTAGCAGATCCCGTTAAACGATAATAAAATTGCACCCGAACGTTACGTTGAGCAATATATTTATTTTTTCATTATCCCTATTGATTGCCATCGGTGAAACATCACTGTAAAACAAGCATGTCTTACTTTTGATTTATGGAAACCAACTGAAAAGAAACTACCAGTGAACATGTTATAATAACGTCCCCGTAGCCGTCAACAAAACATACCATACTCTTACAATCTTCTATTTTATTGCGACGGTATGCCCAAAAAAATGAATTGATGACATTCTGAATGTGTTAAGGACGTCAGTTGTTTAAACTGTGTGACTACCGGTCTGTAGAGAAGCATATTGCAACGACTGACCAGTTTCGCCAAAAAACTATTGCACTCTGGAAGGCAATTGAATAAAATCTTAGTAAATGTCAACTTCATCGAAGACGGAACGACTACACCGTTTGCGTTCAGTATATTAATGTAACATTTTTATGGGAAAAAAATCACTGAGAAGAGAATCTAGCGTACGGAAGAGTTTCAAAATTAACAATGCAGAGTTATTAGTCCAGTTTCAGAAAATCTTCTCAAAAGAAAAGTTACCTGTCCTGCGTTCAGAATGTGAAATGGTGCAAGCAGTTTGCAATTTATTGTCAGCTTTGCATGCAAGTTAACGTGCAAAGCGGGAAATTAATTGCAAACCGCTTACACAATTTCGTCATTCTGAGCGCAGGGTAGAATCGGACTTTTACGCACTCTCCTAGATAGTGCGTTTTCGCGTGATTCTTTCGTATGGTTTTGTTCATGAATGAAAGTATTTATCGCAAATATGAGATGGTACCGCTCATATTACAAAAGTTATCAAGATCAGTATTGATATACATGTCCATATCACCCATGATGTATGTGAAATAAAATTCCAGTGAATTTATAAGGAAATTCCATACGATTTACACCAAGTCTAATTACCCATAATTAAACACCTCGCCCTGAATGGAATTATCTGTCTGACACGAACGTTAAATGTGTCTGGTGTTTAGATTTTTCAACGATGCTCATGTATACTCGTTTTAATCCGGAAATACATGCGTTTAGGATAACAAAACAGTGCAAACTGTTTATAATTATACCCCGTATAAATTGCAAATAGCTTTCCACGTTTTGTTAACTTGAACGCGGGGTAGGGCTGCGTTCATGATAACGAAGGACGAGCAATCGCCCGAAGTGTGAAACACGCATTAGATGAGCTTCCCCGCCATGGGTTATGTAGGATACCATCTTTGGATCACTCATTTGTGATATAAGTCAATGAGCCAGAATGGGTTTTGTCCCCCCCCCCCCCCCCCCTCCCAGGGGGAATTTTGTAGACCGTATTTTTCTGAAAGCCCATGGTATGTAGAAGATTTTGAGACATGTTAGCACTCTGGTGAGTGGAGCATTTGCAAGATACGTTACTTTAAACCAGCACACCCTACACAATTTTGAAAATGAATTTTAAAATACTTCCCAAAAAATTGAAGTCTAAATGACAAAAGGTTGACTTTTTATACATATATTTGTGTTGCTGATTAACTGCAGGGTCCATTTATGGATTTATTTATTTTTTTTTTTTTTTTGAAAAATCTGGTCATCTTAAGAGTCGTGATATTGCAGTAAAAATACGTTATCCTTAAATTTCATAGAAAACTATGAAAAAAGAAATAAATTGTCTATCCCTGCCTCACCGGGAATTTGTTAACCTAGCCTGTTTGATATTCCATGGCATATAGAACATTTTGAGACTTGTTAGCACTCTGACAAATGGGGTGTTAGTGAGATGCGTTACCTCAAAGTTAATTTTCAAGACAAGATTTTAGGTTTGTACAGTGAAAAAATGAGTCAAAATGACAAGAAGTGATCTTTTAATACCAAAATTTACGTTGCTGAATGTATGTACACTAAAATCATAGTAATACTTTGTAACTAACTCCCCCTTGAAGGCATGATATGGAAGTAAAATACATTACTTTTGAATTTCAAAGAAAGGCACACAGATAGAAATGATTTTTCCATAGCTGCCCCATTGGGAAGATTGTTAATATTGCTTTTCTAAAAGTCTATGCTATATTGAACATTTTGAAACTTGTTAGCAGTCTGGCCACTGGGGCAAATGCGAGATACGTTACTTTAAAGAAACCAACCCATAGAATTTTATTAAACAATTTTAGTTGTTTGTCTTGTTATAGAAATTACCTGTAATTTAGAAAAAGTTAAATGATAATGTGTTTTGTTAATGATATTTGTGATTCTGGAGATATTTGAAGCCCATTTACATTATGACTTGAAAAACATAGCCCTTACAAGCAATGCATAGGAGTAAAATACGTAACATTTAAATTTGAATTTAATGTATTCAAAAGAAATGTTATATTCATCAATGTTCTACTGAATGTTTTGTTTACTGTGTTTTTCTATAAGCTTCTGTTCTTTGGGAGATTTTAATAGTTTTTTATGCATCTGGCCATCAAGCTATTTGCACAATACGTTACTCTAAAGTAACCAATTTACCCATCAATTACCATAGGCTTATTCATATCTCAGCTGATAACAATTATTGTAAAATCTCTCATTGGCTAAATCAACTATAAACCACAACTGTTTAAAGTATTTTCAAGGTATCAATATAAATTTTAATCATTTCAAGACTCATTGTGGTTTTAAAAGCTTGCAAAAGACGTTACCATTTATTTATAGGTATAATTATTATTGAGCCGCTATCATAGTTTAAGGGAATGCACCAAACACAATGTTGAGGCAACTGCAAAACACAATGTTGAGGCAGCTTATGGTTTCTTCTATGTTTGAGACTTTTTTTCACATTTTTAGAAAAAAACGCAAGTTATATATGTTACTTCTGATGATACGAGACAGTTTTCATTGTGATAAAATGATGACCAAATAGATGAAAAAAGCTGTTCCTACAATATTTTTAAGCAATATGTCCATCAATTTAGTACAGAAAGGTTAAAAATATTTCTTAGAGTTGATCATGATCGTAGCCCAGTTGGTAACACATTGGATTTGGTAGCGCATTTGACTCCATATCATAGGTAGAAGGTTTCATCAGCCAGTACAAACGAGTTGATTATCATTAATCTTTGTTGTATAAGCAGCCAGAGGCTTAAAAAGGATGATGTGATGTATGGAATGATGTGTACGATAAATACAAGGAATTCATTTTAAGGTGGATAAACCACCTCGATAAGAGTGTTATACTGTAAAGATGGCCTGAAAATTCCTTGAAGCATTTAAGCTCTCTATTGTTTCCAATTGAATGGAAAGTACAATGCATGCAATCCTAGTTTTGCCAATAAACTGCGCAATTCAGTTCAATACTTAAAATTTACATGAGTATGACCATATTATGTTCAAATGAATAGAACATTGTCATATACATTTTGATTTAGCTATTAAAGAGAGAAATATATGTTACATTCAAAAACCTTTTTTAGAAAATAAAACATAATCACTGCTTCCAAAGGACAATTAGATGCACACCAATTGTAATGCTCTTGAACATGATTAGTTCTTACAAAAGTAAAGATTGTAGTAAAACAAATATGCTTAAAAAATGCTTAAACTTTGAACTAGATACAAACTACAAGTACTTTTTATGCAGAAAGAAACCTATCTTAGATAGAATTAGCGCTTCTTTTATATCTTACATTCTAAAACAATAAAAGAATTATGATAAATTGCTTAAGCAATAGGATCTTATCAATATCAAGCCCTCATTCAAATACAACCCAAGTTTTAAAGATAAAATATGAAAATTGCATGATGGGTCTATAAGTCGCATGCTTATAAGAGCTTTATAGGTGTTTATGTGTAAATGGCTGGTGATTAAACATTCTATTTGCATTTCTGTTTGATATTGCTGGCCGACTTTCAATTTATATGTACATGCAGTTTGTGTTAAAGTAGAGAAAAGAATTTAAGAATGCCCATTCTCATTAATATACTCATGGTTCTTGGGCATAACTCTCATATTTTTCTCATGTGCACATGTACAAGACTCTTCTACTAACCATTAAGTTTTATTCAAACCACTTGGCCAACATTCCAGACAAACAATTTGAAAACCATGCAGTAAAACCAAAAATTCCATCTAAATCAAAGAGAAAGAATAATTTTGATTTAAATGGCTACAGTATTGACACTGAAGTGCATTTAAGATAATTGCGACTTGTTTCATACAAATGGTAACATATGTTACTAGATTATGACCATCGGTATTTTGTTTTAAAACATTTATAGGCAACGAATAAAACAATGCACGAAATTAGAGATAAATGATATAAATGCTTAAGCGACTAAGTAATTTTGAAAAAAGTTTCAATTAATTAAATTCTTTTAGCCATGCTGTATTGTGTGATTAATAGATATGTAATTGCACTGAACAGATATTTCCCTGTGATGAAATTAAACAACAGGTATAGTACAACACAAAGTACCTATCCATATATAAAAAAGCCAGTATTTTTATTGAATATTTCAAGATATTTGAAATTTCTAATGTAAAATGATTATCAATATCTGTGCTGATTTAGAAGGGTGTAGGTATTTCAATTTCAGCATTTAGATATACATGTACATGTATTAATGATATGGCTATTTCAAAATCATGATCTCAAATCTTGTTATCATATTTGTTAATTTGTGGGATGGGATACTACAAATGATACTAACTTCAATTGGTGTGACTTATCACTTTACATTAAAAGACAATATGTAAAAGCTAGCATTTAATAAGAATTTCCCTCTTGGATGTTCAAAGATATAACATTGACTTCTCAATTAATGTCTAAATTTTAATACCATAAGTGCTAGGAGAAATTTGATCTTTTGTTGGTCACGCATTTGCATTCAGTACCAATGCATTTTCTAAGAAACAGAACTGAGAGCTATAAATTCAAAGAATTTTAATCCTTATTGATTAAAAATTAAACAGTTTAAACGGGTTTTGGTAAAATATTTTGAGGTAACGCATTTTACAACATTCCTTTAGAGACATAAAGCATTTGTTGTTATAAGGATATCAGTTATAAATGATATTGTTGTTTTATTATGCATGATCAGAGTGTTAAATTGCACCTTCCATTCTCCTTTCTGTTTATGAACGGCATATGAAATTACATTGTATAAAGGGTTTGAAATGACATGTGCTCAAATCTTTTCATTACTACGTATAAAACAAGTAATATGCAGGCCAAAATAAATTATATAAATGTGAATTTATCATATTATCTTGTGAATTTTGCCAATAAGTGTTGACTTTGAATATTTTTGGCGCCCAAATGTCAATATCTTTATATAGGCGAATATTGAGAAACAATTTTTTAATTGTAACGTATATTTCACTTTTTTTCTTGAATCAAACATTATTCTGTGGGTGTTTTATCACTAATACTCAAGAATCATGTATGACATAGTACTAAAAATCGCAATTTGCCAAAAGAATTTCACAAATATGGAGCAAAATGTAGCATGTAATAAGGATCTAGGGTGGGTGATTTCAAAGTAACGTATCTTACAAAAGCCCCACTCGCCAGAGTGCTAACATGTCTTAAAATGTTGCTTATACATGTACCTTTCAGAAAATCATAGTGTACAAAATTCCCCCGCGGGGGGGGGGGGGGGGACAGGGGTCCCAGTAGCCAATAGTCTATATGTTATCCAGGGGCCTGTTTTTCTTAACATCTTACGACCATTTTTAGCGTAAGTCAAAATTAAAGTTTTTCTACAAAAGTAAATCAATATGGAAATCTACCACGCATTATCTCATTGGATTCGTCTTCTAAAGACGATTCAAATGAGATATTGCACAGTAGATTTTAACAATGAATGAAAACACAAGGTACGATTCGTGATTTTATCTTACCATTATTTTTTTTCGTAGGAAGTTTAGTAAAATGGGCCACAGAATGCGGCGTAGTATTGGGCCTATATTCGGGGCAGAATATAAAGCCTTTTGCCAGACCCATAATCTTAAAGAACTAAAGAAGAAGGAAGCGTGCTAACCTCTGTTGGATTAAAACCGTTTGCAGTAATTTCCAAATTTTCCCTTTTGCTTATTAGTTATATGACGTCAAGAGAACATTTCCTTTATTTAAAGAAGGCGTTGAGTAAAATAAAATTATCAACATATTTAAACTGGGCGTATAATCATTTTGTTACAAAACTCAGTATTTTAATATGGTTTGCAATCAATAATTTAATATGACCAAAATTTCTATTACAATTGGAAAACATAAAGGGCATTTGCTTTTCTTCATAGGCCCTATGTATAAATTGATTATTATTGATTATTGAGGTACCGCAAAAATCCGAATTACTCGAAATTAGCCAAAAATACTGCATTTATGCCCAAGGCAATTTCAAATTTACGGAAAAAAACAAGCAATTTTTCGAATGGAAACATTGAGGGATGGTATCTTGAAGAAAAGGGTCGTCAAAAGAAGTGCTCGATCAAGTAAAGAGAAACTAACTTTCATCGTGAAATTGACAAGGCGAATGATTTTTCAGTGATTTTGGAATAAAATTGAAAGAGTGTGTTAATCAAGTTTTGATTGAAATTAAAGGGTGGTAATCCAGTATCTCTTATTTGTTCAGTACCTTCCTTAGATAAAATTTACGTTATTTTCTATTTGTGTGTCTTCGCTGACCAATCAAACACTTTAAAATCTACACCATTCAATAAAATCGTAGAATAATTTGATCGATTTAAATTAAATATTGAGCGATTTCGAAATCTTTTTTAATTGCAATGGCGTTTTTGGTCGATTTGAGTGAGTGTTTGTAATGATTAAATCTGATTTGATCGCAGAGAGTGTCAATTTCACGATGTTTTCTAACTTTAGCCTACTTCCTCTATTTCAGTTTCTCTACAGACTGGCGTGTGTCTAATGGTGACACTATTACTTCTAGACATTTGTAACACTACAACTGCAACAGTCAAACATACAGGCTCTTTAGATGATATCAAACACAGGTATGTTAAAATACAGATTCTTTAAATGATATCAAACACAAATATGTTAAAATACCGGTTCTTTAGATGATACCAAACACAGGTATGTTAAAATACAGATTCTTTAAATGATATCAAATACATATTAGTCAAAATACAGGTTCTTTAGATGATATCAAACACAGGTATGTTAAAAAACAGATTCTTAAAATGATATCAAACACAGGTTTGTTAAAATACAGGTTCTTTAAATGATATCAAACACAGGTATGTTAAAATACAGGTTCTTTAGATGATATCAAACACAGGTATGTTAAAATACAGATTCTTAAAATGATATCAAATATATATTAGTCAAAATACAGGTTCTTTAGATGATATTAAACACAGGTATGTTAAAATACAGATTCTTTAGATGATATTAAATACAGGATTGGGCCCAATTGCCTAGTATTGAACTGTGTCACTCGATTTTTGTTGTATTTACGCGAAAGGGGACAATGAAAAGGCATTCAAATTTTATATTTACATTACTAAGTATAGATAAAACAATTCACATAAGCTCATAATATTTGAGACATGCAAAAAAAGACGTTAATCTTTTCGAAGAGAGACCTACAAAGACATTCTTCAAAACTCGGCTGATTCCGTAAAATAAATCTACCAACACGAGCCTTGATAGACTCGCCAAAATATGGATCGTATGATTTAAAGTTTTAAAAAAAGTGTTTTTAAAACATATTCGCTCATAAATATATTTTAAGAAAAAATAAAAAATATCAAGCTGATAAGTGCTCATGAACACGAAATGTCACTACCTTCTCCAACTGGCTCTAGAAACGAATTTCCATTCAACTTGTAATCCTTAACATGAAAGAAAGCATCTGGAATTTGAAATTGATTAGAATAAGTAACGCATAGAAAAAGGATTTGGTGTGTCTGTCTTATTCTCTTTTGGTCCCATTTGTCCACTGAGTTCCTTGCGCTTTAAATAAGTTCGAAAACAGTGCATAAAAAAGATGTGCTTACATGCAAGTAAAAAAATCTATGATCTTTAAGAGAGTGTGGGATCGGTTTAATTATAGGCTGCTTACAAGAAAATGTCGCGGACAAAACCATTTTCATTATTAGGTTTGTGAATAGCTATACTTAATAACTATGTCAAAGTAATGCTTTAATAAGTCAGCTCCTTCCCAAACTAGAAGTAGATTATGGGCCAGCAAATATGTCTGCTTGTAGTCAACCCTATATCTGCAGGGGAAGGGGGAGGGGGTCCAAACCTAGCAACTGTAGATAATAAAACTGAAGTTGATGTAAAACCAGCACTACCTGAAGTAAAGTGACAACATTTTGTTTGTCCGAATTTGATTTGTGTAGGAGTTTGAAGACAGCAAGAGAGCTTGCGAGACCAGAAACTAAATAAATATACAACAATATTTCATTCATTTTTTCAATATCACAATACAGCTATTTTCATGTAGGCTCTGTTTCTAACGCATGCAAAAATGTGACGTATTGAAACATATTAACCTGACTTATTACTTGGCCATTAATAATCTTTTATATTGTGTCTAATGTTTATTTACAAATTAATGTTTATTGTATCACAATATCCCGCTGAGTCAAACACACCGTGTTTTACTCATAACATAGTAATATCTTTATCCTTTGACACTGCAGGATGCAATTTGTTTCATGGATCATTACCCTACACAACGATGAGGTTAAAGCAACAATTTCGGATACTTTTGAAAATTAGCCCTCTTTATAAGTGTTCGACAAATCTACAATTAATGTAGTGGAACCGTAAAAGTTCCGCAACGTTTCGGAAGTAACGAACTTTACATAAAAAATCACTAAGGAGGCGCATCTACGACTATTTGTTGTGACTGTTTACCATACTAGAACTGTATGGTGGAATAAACTGATTGTTAATGTTTTGAGTGTATGTATACCAACACCAACTCTGACATTCAGCTTTTCATCCAAGTCATCTGAATAACTTTTTTGTGGGGCTTTGAAGTCCCCAAAACGATACATAAGTTACTGTCGCCAGTTCAACTCAATTAAAATATGGCCACCATAGCATATATTATAATGTAAAACATATCAATGTTAAGTTATAATTCATTTCAATTACTTTTGAGGTTTACCATAAGGTTATTATTTTGTTGACACAGTCACTAATTTTCTAAATGTGGAGAGTTAAAAGGTTGTCGCTAAAGTGGCTGATACAAACGGGATGTCAACCTTAATCGGTCATTTATGGTACTATTTGTTTCAATATTTCACAAAGAAATACTTCATTTGAAAGTCAAATACTATTGCTACCTCTAAAGAACGCTTTCTAGAACTTTCTTAATATAATTTTTCATTACACATTGCTTTAAAGCCTATACATGTATATTTCGGCAGCGTAAGTTTTCCTTGATACATACGTTAACGGATTTGTAATGCTTTAAGAAAGACGATTTCTGCTATCAAATTCATCCGAAATATAGCACTAATGCCTTTAATCGTTACATAGTTCAAAGTTTTTTAAAAGCTTAACTGGGAGACATATATCTTAACGAACTGACGAATAACAGTACATACGTGATCGATACATACGGAACATTTTTGACAGCAAGTAAATTCAAGTAAGCCATATATTGATAAGGTACCATTCAAGATGTACGTTCCGATAAATTTTAAAGAAATATGAGTACAGATACACGATTTAAGTCCAATGAACTTGAATTTCAAAGAATTTAACGGAGAACAGATTTTGGATATCATTTTGTTAACAATGGTTCTTTAAAGAAATCATTTGCGATTGAAAAACAAAATTTATTATGTGCTTATCTATAGAAAATAAAACAATACAAAATAAAGAATGTTAAAGGATACATAGGTCATCTACAAAAAATGTATTGCATATTTTTTTTATTCATTTCAAAGTAATGGACATCGCCTTTTACTGAGAGCCGTTTGGATAAAAAAACTATTAGACGGATCAAAACATTTACCACAATATTATTTTACAACATTATTTGAATTGAAAGTAATAAATTTTGCGGATTTTTCTTTAAAAAAGCAATGCAATTTTGATGCCTTAAAAGGCATGAGGGGATGAGTGAGAAAACAGTAGCTTTGTAGCATAAATTATTTTTTCTTGATTTTAAACATATTGTTGTTTTGAAAATCCATTGATGGCTGAAAAGCTTCTAACGTAAAAATTTATAATTTCCCATTTAACTACCGACTATAGCATCACGTAGGTATTTGTTAAGTTAAATGTGTCAGCTTTATTCAATTCAGTACATTCACTTCTTTAAATAAGTACTTTAATCTTGCACCAGAAGGCAAATAGTGTTAAAACTTAGTATTAAGGCAAAGCCCTACAATTTTCTTTAGGGTGGAAGAGGACAATAACGTTTTTTGAGATAAGTTGTGTTAACGGTGTAATACAATACAATACAATACAATTATTTTATTTGTCATAAGGCCTCCGGCCCATACAAAGAAAAGAACTTTTAACAATTTAATTTGTATTGCGAGTAAGAACATAGTTTGGAATTGCTTTGAATAGAGCTTGACCATTTTTGTAGAAATATATCTTTAATTCGCAAAACAAATGAAAAAATGAAATGGTTTTCGTTTTCAACCTCCTGGTTTTTCCAAACATAACCAAAACCAGTTTCTTGGAGACAATTTCGTAATGAAGAGACCCAATTTTTTGATCCATTTTGGTCGTCGAGAATCATCATATTGTAACATTTTTTAACATATCTAGAGTTTTCCATCTTCAATATTTTTAACCAATACGAAACACATCTTTTGAAAGTGGTAATGTATAGAGGATAGCGCTCGCATTCACCAAGTACAAAGTAGTTACATGCATTTTGTTTTATACGCATAAATCTTTTACACGCATAGTACTGGTATCGCTCTAAGTCATTGAATATATTCATGCCCCAAATTTCTGATCCGTAGAGTAATTGTTGGCAGATCTTTGCATCGAAAATTTTGAAAAAAAACATGTTTTGGTGTTGACCCACAGTTATTTAAGGAGCTGATAGTTGAATTTAAAGCACGTTTTCCTTTCACACATAAATCATGTACCATAGCATTTAATGATAGTTTCTGGGTAAAGGTTAACCCGACATAAGTAAATTTTGGTATTACTTCAATTTCCTTATTTTGATAGCAGAACCGTTCTGTTTTAGATAATTTGCCACCATTTTTAAAAGCAACTATTTTTGTTTTCGTTACATTCACTCTTAATTTGTAGTCAATGCAGAAATCTGATAAGATATTTAGTTGCATTTGAAGGCCGCGCACTGTTTTGGACATGAGAGCCATATCATCGGCAAACATTAGTAAGAATAGTTCAGTAATGTCCGGATGTAATTGAATGCCGTGAATATCCTTAGATTTTAAGATGTCGGCGAATTCGTCCAAAAATAGTGAACAAAGAAGTGGACTCGCAGGACATCCCTGTTTTAGGCCTATAGTGCTCCTGATGTATTCACTCTCAGAACCGTTAGATAATATACAACAATTTACCCTTTGATACATATTAACAATTGTGTATGTTTTTTAGCGTTCAATTAAAAATTTACGTTAACATGACGACGTTAAAATGACGGTTTCGCGCGTTTTCCACAAATGCCCCTACGCGTTCTTAAACGCATACCGTGATCGTATTTAGATGCTTCAATTAAATGGAATGCACCAAAATGAGGTTGAGTGAATCGGGAAAATTTTGTTTAAAGTGAGATTTTTGGAACAGTTAAAAATGTGAATATTGATTCAAGCAACTCATTTGTCTAAAAATTAAGTTAACAGAATTTTACTATAGCATTTGCGTTTTTACCATTCATTAAGCTTCCTTTTGGGTCATTTTTCGTAACATAAACGTCTTTTATTAAATCGCACTGCGCATTTAAATGGGGCTAGGGTAGTTTGTAGAAAGTGCGCCAAATCGTCATTTTTACGACGTCATGGTAACGTAATTTCCAAATTATAAATGAAAAAATATACGCCGTTGAGATCACACTAACTCGGAGTTTATATATATATATATATCAAAATTTAATCACTTATCTCAAACAACACTACTGTCCTCTTCCACCTTATTCCTTTGCTGTTTAATCCCTGCTTTTTACGTGCCTGTGGTTTTACGGTTGAGAAAACATTGTGAAAAAAGAAGAAATTGCTTCTGACAAGCAATTTCTTCTTTTTCCACACTATTTTCTACCCTACTGAATGGTTATTTTTCAAATTAAATCCACTTTTAATTTTCGTCTGCAAAACCTTTGAATTTGGACAGGTCCAAAATTTTGTAAAACAGGAAAGGGTTAAACAATGTATTTCTGCTAAAAACTTTTGTAAAAGACAAATTTTGATGATTACTTAACTTTAATAGAAAAAACATTTTACATATTTAGAAGTGACAAGTTCGGCTCACTATTCTTCTAAATTGCTTAAAATGTTTGCAAAATCAGGAAGAAGATTTGTTTTTAAATGTTTTTGATATTGGGGGCATTCTCAGCAATATCGATGGAAGAGGGACCATAATTGAGTTTTCTGTTTTACCTGTCTGAAGTCCAAACTTTAGTTAAATTGTTTTTATAATTGGCGAAAGTGGCTTTTTTTTAAAGAAAAGATTCATGAATCGAGAAAATTTATTAAATTGAACTGTGACTTAAGACAATAGAGTAATTACGGGCAGTCATACTTTCATGATCATTTCGATGGCTTAATATCATAACTGAGTATTTTGTTATATTTATTTTCTCTTTTTTCATTTTATTTCTTTACAACCAAAATGAAGTTATAAGTAAACTCGCAAATATAAATCTGCGTGAGACAAGTACGGATAATTTGCAGTAATTTAAACGTAACGTAAATAATATATATGGACTACGTAATTTCCTCAAATGTAATTGCACCTCGTTAAATCATACAACTCCTATTACTTATTACTTTCACCGGGCTATTACGCAAATTAATTCTCATATTTATTTAACTCGTTCCTAGACGATGAAATTTTGGCTGTTCAAGACTGAAAGAAACCACGCATTAAAATTACAAAAAGAAAAAAAAAATATTGGTTTTTTTATTTCCTGCGACAGAAAACACTAAGGTAATTAAAATAATTTCTGCTATCAAATTCTTCCCAAATATAGCACTATTGCCTGTTAATAAATAAAGGAAATAATAAGCAAATTCATCATAATGAATCGTGGATAACAGATTTTTCGTTTGGGCGAAAAAGAGGAACTAATACAATATCACAAATTATCCCGAAGGGAATAGAATAAACAAATAATAAAAACACTCAGTATTTCAATATTTTCCTTTCATAAAAAATGAATTACACTACAAGATAATTTTATAATTCGCTTTTATTTCATCTAGTAAAGAAATCATAATCATGTTGTAGTGTTAACATTTGTTTCTTTTTTCTTGATAAGGGCAAATTTTGCTGAAATATTAAAATACTGAGTGTTCTTATTATATAAACAAGAGTTGTCAGCGGACAACGTAGCTCGCCCAAATTGCCGCTTGTCAAAAACAGCACTTGACCAAAGATCTAAGTTCAAGGTCAATTTTTTTTGTTAAAATCCATGATCTGATATATATAAGTCTGATTTAGAAATAAGAAAGAAGTAAAGGTATAAATAATGGCCATCGGTATAAGCACTCAGAAAATAAAAGCAAGGTTAAAGTTTTTTCTATGAAAGTTTTTATAAGTACATAAAGGTCAAAGTCAAATCATCAAGGACCTTGGTTACTGGTGAAAGCCTATCACCTGGTGAGTTTGTGTATGAGGTTATGATGTCCCTAGGTAACAGCACTCAGAAAATATAAGCAAGGTTATTTTTTCTAAATCCAAAAAAAAAATCACGGTCAAGGTCAAAATGTTAAGAAACTTATTCTCTGGTGAAAGCCTATCACCTAGTGAGTGTGTATATGAAGTAAGTCCATGAAGAATAAGCAAAGTTAAAAAATTTTGGTTAAAGTTTTTTCGGTTAAAGTTTTAGGTTAAAGTTTTTTTAAAGGATCAAGGTAACTGTCTTAAGGTCATTTTGACATGGGTGCTTGTCTTAAATGAAAGCTTATACCCTAATGAGTGTTTATGTAAAATATAAAGCCTCTAGGACTTATATTGATAGAAATAAAAAAACTTAAACCAAATGCGGACGCTGACGCCGACGCAGACATCCGAGGGTATGACAATAGCTCAAAAAACTTTCGTCCCGGGCGAGCTAAGAAGTGGAAAGTGGATCAACCCTTCTCTGTTTATGGTTCATGAATTCTATGTCAAAATGTTTTTATTCTTGAGAAAATATTACGTTACACGCAATTTTGCCCCTCGCACAACAAGCATTTAATTCCACGACATCTCAAGTTTTGAAATCCTTTTCGTTGTTGTTTGAAAGCTCTTTTTAAACTAGACCAAGCTTAAACTCAAAAACGACAGAGAAATAACCCGCCTGTTTTTTTAGCGCTTTTTTTACTTTAAAATAATAACATATGGTTGGCAAACCTCCATATAAGTAAAAACATTTTCCTAGATTAAAGATACAAACTCGCTCAAATCATTGAATTGGGATAAAGTTGCATACAAGTATTTGAAAAGCACGCATGTTTTGGTTTTTGAATTAACGCGGGAAAGTAATGGATTTCGAAAAAAAACTGTAAATATATATATAAAAAAAATTCCAAACCGTAGATCATCAGCAATTTATATAAATGGTGTGCCTTTTTGAATGACACATTGACGATATTCGATTCTTTGCGTCAAGTAAATACATGCTTACCGCGTACCCGGTCCCTCGGGAGCCGTAAAATATCAATTTCTTGTCTTGTAAGAGCTCGATTTATGCAAATTAAATGATGCGCTCGATGTCCTTTCAATAAACGATTGTCTAGGATTAACTTTCCTTGTTTAAGATAGTACACATAAAGTCGGTTACTTTCAAATGTGAATTCTTCGGATGACCAACGTTATATTTCGATTTCACAATGGTATATTGTATTCCACCTACGAGTGACATCCCTTAGCTAGGTCAGTACATAATGACATCATGGCTTGATTTTTCCTTTTGTCCAGCTAGTCTTTCCTTATCTAGGAAGCATTTTCAATTAAGGGAGAATCAAATTAGAAAAAGAAAAGAAAGCCAGAAACCAAACTTACCCCAAGAGCCCAATATCGCGATTCCGGCAATCGATAAAGACACATTGTACCAAAATGTAAGGATGTTGAATAGACCAATTCTGTATTTTCGAAATTTCGACAAATCATGATAGGCCTACACATTTAAACTGAAAATCGAATGTTAACATCCACAATATTCCTATAATCATTTTACGATAGGAAATCCGTCAATAGCTGACCCCATCCTCTTTAATGCTTTTCGGTGGATTAGCGAGTAATAATGGTAGATTATCATTTGATAATTTAACCGCCTAACCAGTGAAATTATAAAAAAACTTATAGCCGGTTTCGTTCATTTCCCCCATCTGACGTTTTCTAAGATAGATTTTTTTTTCGCGAACAACAAAAGCTATATTTTCACTCGTGGCTATGACACTCGCGAAAATAAAGGTTTTGTTGTTCGCTCAATAAAATGTAAATCGATCTAACTCTTTCTCTAATTTAAATCTGCTCTTTCACAGATTGGGAAATATGATTTTTGAAATTTTTCGTAAAATCAATCGGAAAAAAACGATCTCATCATGTTGAAGCCTATAACATAGTAACATTCAATCTGATAATGCATGGAAAGAAAGAGCAATATTCCTGAATTTACCGAAATTCATTCTAAAAATAAAGCAACTACTAACGCCTAAAAAAATAATTCTTCAATTTAGGGCAAACTATTTATGCATTTGCTTTCTGCATGTTTGTCTTAATCAATAAAAGATTAAGGTAAAAATGTTTGACAGCTGGAAAGTTCATATCAAAATAAGCAAAAATGAAACATTGTCCACGGAAAAGTCTATTTAGAAATTTAAAGACTAGAAATTAGTAGACCGGATCCCTTTCTGATCTTGCCGCATCGAGAAAATAAGTTACAAAATTAAGGGAACATGTTTTTTTAGTGCCAATGTCCTTGGGCTATTCAGAATCGTCTAAAAATACGCACTTTTCCAAATCTAAGAACAAGTTTTGTATTATTTCTGTGAAAACTGTGAAAGAGCACCTTTAAATTGTTGTCTTTTTTTATGAATAAATTTGTAAACTTTTAAAAAGATATTGAAATCACACTGTTCTGTTGCAGAGGCTCTGTTCAGAACGAGCCTGGCAGCTATATATATAAACTCGGAGTATTGAGTTCGGCAGGTCAAATCAAATATATACGGTGCATGTATACTCTTTAAAAAAGTTTTTGACACCTATCAAAAATCGATTTTTGGGTTGTTTTGCGGAGAACTTTTATAATTCAAGAAATTCACGCAATGTATTACTAAATAGCATTTCCTCATATCGACGTCAACTTCAAATTACGAAAAATGTTACTTTCTCAAACAGCACGTGCACTTTCGGATTAATTCGATAGTCCCGAAATTTCTTCACTATGTTCTGAACGAAATGCCATTCTTAATTGCTTTTGGAATAAAATACTTTGTAGATATTTGAAATGAAAGATGGTTAAATGTACGGAGGAACAACGTTATAATGCTTTAGATCCTCATGAGGCAGGCTTTATAGGTCAAGCCGTTGTAAATGGCATTGTTGTTTTGGGACCAACCATCTCCAACATCTGGTACTATTTTAACGCGACTCACTACTCTATGTACACATATACGCCTGACACGTAAAAACTACGTTTCGTGTAGTACGGCGAATAACGTAACATCATTTTTAATCTGTAGACGGCGTAAAACTTCCGGGCAGAAAGTGTGGAATCAATTCTGAGAGGCCATGCTTACTATAGAAAGACACTTTCGACGTAACGATCTTTTTTGACTTCACCATTATTGACCGCTGACCGAAAGCAGTCTTTCTGTTCAAATTCAGTCAAATTAATGCCCGAACTTCACTTTCCTTGATTTAAATACATTCGTAAAGATATTTTTTGTCGTAGTTAAAATATGTTTCAATGTCAAAGAATTTTTTGAAGAGTATATTTAGGTGTAATAGAATAATTCGCATGAATAATTCGTGTATTTGTAAAAGTACATGAAATGTTATTTTCTTTTTAAAACTGTGAGAAGAATTGAAAATGCTAAGAATATATTTACCCCCGCTAATTACGCTATTTTAGAGTAGTATAAACTCAACGTCATTGGCATAAGTTTTTGTGCAAATGCCCAAGTACAGCTTATCATCGACTACCTTTTATTTACGAGAAAGGGTGTCCCCAACAATCTGGAGGGAATTCAAAAATGATCTCTTATGGTCTTCAGACGCTTGGAAAATCTGTCTGACGTAGGCACTAGACGCTCATGAAAATAAACGAGGACAAATTTGATTTTATCATGTGTGGAGATTTGCTAAAAATCAGATGATAAATGGGGATAGGGCACTTTTCTCAGAAGATTTAGCCATGATATTCATTGAATATTAAAGCGGGGCTCTAGATAGGAGGTTGGGTTTGATTTGAAAATGAAAGAAATCTTTCTTCGCGCATCACACCCTATCGTGGGGGTATTTGTTAGAATCCCTCTGACAAGCCGATTCCAACAAGAACCCACAACAAAGGACTTTGAAGTAGATTAAAAGATTGTGATTAGCATTATCCCCTCTTCTATGTCGCTTCGACAAACTGGAAAGAACCCAGATATTATACAACAGAATTTGTAATTTGTTATGTAATTCATGTAACAGAAAATTTAAACATCACACCTTAATTCCATAAAAAGTCATAATTTTTTGACAAAGACGAACATTTTCTTTTTCGGGCTATCATTTTTCCCCCCTTTTTTGTGGTTTTATTAAGACAGGGTGGAAGATAGAAGAGGTCACGTGATCATAAAAATGGCTCCAAAAATGTTGACAGATACGGGTCGCCATTTTAATTCCCCCGTTTTCTTTTTAAGATTTTTTTATTATTTAATGTTTCATCAATCAAAAACACTTTCGGTTTGTTTCAGTCTGCTGATCTGTCTTTGAACAACGAAGTAAGAAATCTCATTTTTTGAACTCAATTTTCGTCACTTAGTGTAGAATTGATTTTGAGATAAACTGAAACATGATTACGCCGAATAAGAAAAAAATGATGATAGCATATACACTGCGTAATTGGTAATTCTCGGAACTACAAGTTGTAATTACGAGGTTTTGCAATTACACTATTTTTTCCAAGATACACTATTACTTCAATGCGCAATGTATCTGTAAAAAGTCGCGTTGATAAAGATTGTCTTGAACAAATGATGATTTATTATATCGAAAACCCACAAGTGAACTTAAAACTCATTTTAATGAGGAAGGAATTTACAAACAAAATTAAATCCGTTTGTGATATTTTTACGAAATTACCCCCTTTTCCAGATTTCTTAAATCTCTGGTTTTTTGTAAGTGCTTTGAGGCGTACATGTAGCATATAGACGATGATCGTTTGTTTCAGTGTTAGATCGATTTATCTTTAATTAGTGACCAAAAAAGCTATATTTTCACGAGTAGCGAAGCCACGTGTGAAATTATAGCTTTTGTTGTTCACTAAAAGAAATGTTTGTCTATCTTACATGAGAAACAATCGATCATTTTATTTCTTTAAAGTAGAAATAAGACAAATGTGAAAGTCCTTAGACAAATTTTTAAAGCGCGACGTTTTGCACGTGATTGCTATATTATATGCGTTACTGCGTCATGACGTCATTTGTTTATTTGGCTCAATAGCAAAAAGGGTGAAATAATCGGAAGAAGGGCATCAATTTTGATAATTTTATTTTTTGGCAAAGAGTTTATCAAATGATAATCTTTTGTTATTTCTCCATTATATGCCTAAAATACTGAAGAAATTTTTAATATCGTTTCAAATCGGCAATATTTAATGTTAATTGATTTTTATAAACAGAAGCATTATACATGTACATATATATTGTTTTTGCGAACTCTTTGTACAGCATGTTACTTTCTATTCTAGGTGTATATTAATGAACAGCAACACTTTTTGGTGTTATCCTACACTCTTTATAAAAGAACAACAACTATTATCAATAATTTTATAATAAAAAGCCACGATTTTTAGTATGTCGCTAAACTTTTAAATGCATCTCCTTTTGTACTTGCTATATTCGTTAAAGTTAAACGATAGACGGTGTCTGGTGGATTTTACATAAATTATTTTCAATAATGATAGTACAAACCTTATGCTGTTGATACACAATGGAATCGACTTGTTGAGACGATTTAATCGAGTACCCACAATGTAAAGTTTAATTGACAAATGAAGATTTAAGAATTGCTTTACCCCCTCTTATTTGTTACCTGTTAAATGTAGCATATGCGCGCCATGTTTGAAATCGCATGGTTGTTTTCTTATATTTTAGCTTAGTATTCGTCATAAATTCGTCCTTTATGGTCAGCTTTATAGAAGCAAATCTACCCTTCTACTTTTCTTTCCAAAGAGACATTGGTCATTATAAAAACTAGTTTAAAAAACTATACCTACTTCGATGCAAAAAAAGAGGATGAAATGGAAATCGAAGTTAATTTTAACTGCTTAAAATCCGCCAATGAATTTTCCGTCTTAGCTTGCGGGATGAGCCATTTCTATAAGGTCTTTACGATACATTCGTGTAAAATTACAATATAATCGTCTACATTATACATATATCTTCACCTTTCTAACCAAACCAACGGACAATCCTATCGAGTCCTAAAATTAGCACGAAAAGTTCATTTATAATGTCATATACAGGAAACAATGACACCAGAGAAGAACTCTGATGCAAAACTATCACCGACGCAATATTAGAGCTGAATATTACTTTGGCAACGAAGCAAACGATTGCTGTGAGGATTAATGTATCAGATGGATCATTTTGTCGATATAGACAAAATGATCTTTCTGATACATTCATCCTAGATCCTAAATAAAATTGACGTTCTGCTCTAGATCACCAACACAATATTATGTACTGAATAATACCTTGGCAACATAGCAAACTATTGCTGTGAGGATTAATGTATCAGATGGATCATTTTGTCGATATAGACAAAATGATCAGTCTGATACATTCATCCTAGATCCGAAATAAGTTGCCAATTTGCTGTAGATCACCGACGCAATATTATGTACTGAATAATACTTTGGCCATGTAGCAAACAATTGCTGTGAGGATTAATGTATCAGATGGATCATTTTGTCGATATAGACAAAATGATCCTTTTGATATATTTATCCTAGATCCTAAATAAAATTGAAAATCTGCCCAAGTAAAATTAATGTGGTTTTAAGCCGCTTTAAACAATCTTGTAGGTATATCGTGACGGCTAGAGCACCTACCAATGGATTCCTGGTATTTCTCACATCAGTACTACCATCGCTCCTAGCCCCAAGCTGACAACCCACAAAGGACTAAAATTATCCATCTTTTGATGGAAGACAAATAGACAGAAAGAATGGGTGTCACCGTCTGAAATCGAAAATGGGACCATTTGAATGATTGTCTGACACGCTTCAGATGCGTTATCCAATCTGCTCAAAACTTAAAACTTAATAGAATAGTCACCTGGGAAAGTTTTAATGCTTATTTCTTCTTCATATGTTCGTAGTCAAAGAAAAATAAGAATGTGACAAGGACAAAAAAGAAGCATAATAGTTTTGGAAAACATTCGTATTAAACTTCTTAACATTGGAAATTCTCAATATGCAAAACTGAATGTTATTTGCCTATGATAGCACCAGTTCTACTTAGTTGAAACAGACTTGGTTCGTTGGAAAGGCTCATGCTGAAAGTATTCCTCGTGAACACAAGTTTGGTCAATGGCAGCACGTCCAAACCATACCTTTCCCCCATATAACGCCAACCAATCGAGGGATACATGCCGTCCGGTAGATTAATTGTTACAGTAGAAACGGTTTTATTGCTAATGTCAATTGGCAGCCAGCCGATGATGTGCGACGCCTTGGTAAGATCCGTTGTTCTGGTATGCCCCAATGATGGTCTGTCACCAAACATGTAGATATACCCGTTATGATCCTCTTGTAGAACGCCGATGAAATATTTGTCCCCTATTCGTGAAAGAAGGTCCTCGAACATCATGAAAACGGTCTTCTTACTGAATTGATGATTCTTTGATGTTGTCAGCCCACTTCTACAGAATAGTGTATTACAATCTAGTAGATTTGCGTAGAAGTACCACATTGCACGCTCGATATTGGATCTTATTAGAATCATCAGTCCCCTCACGGCGTATACACCTTGAGCTTTCTCACTGACACACTCTGTATTCGCACAATCCTCGTTTTCACCATCACCGTCCCAACCCCACTCTGTTACCCAGATCGGTTGAGATGGCATGTTAACGTCCCTCCATCGAGTTAATGGACGGATGTTATTGAATGAAGATTCTCTATGTTCTGGGTAAGTCCCAATGCGAACACCCTGCTCGTTCACTACAAAACTGTAGGAATGGCAGTTAATTACGTCTATGTTATTCGCCACATCTGGAAGTACTCGGGTACCAATGTAAGTGTTTGTTTCACTTTTATCCTCTGCTTGAAACGCACCTGGAAGAATGAGAAGCTTCGGGTCAGCTTGTCGAATACCCGCAGACATACCTTTTAATACAGTTGCATAGAATGTTGCATCATAGTCCCATGGTTCATTGCCAACCTCTACAGAGTATACAAGGTCATTTCCATATGAAGGTCCGAAATGTTTGGCGAATTCACGACCGTAATGGAGTGCGGATTGTTCAGGTGTATTCCATACTCTCTGTGGGAAAGACTTGTTTGTGAACTGAACTGAGATGTCTATTGTAAGGTTTGATGCTCTCCATGCGCGATATTCTTTGTCCCAATTCAGCCAGCTTTTCGACTGTGTCCCGTGACCTGAAGCCATGTTATTAAACTGAGGGTCAAGATCAGGGTCAGTCACGTCCCAGTCAAGATTATGATAGTTGCGGGCAATAGATGCAACCTTGCTATATAGCATTGGTCCTTGATTCGCAGATAACATGTCACTATACTTGTTGTTACCCCAACCCCATATTCCATTTATACCTAGGATCTGTCCTACTGTCTGTTTCTGTGGATATATTTTCAATGGCGGACCCCAGGTGCCGTGTTCGTCCCAAGCATCGATCTCAAAACAATAAATATGTTTATAGTTATTTTGTACCAAGAAGTATCGAAGCATAACGTATCTTATATTCTGAGGGTCGAATGTTGTAATAACTGCCCGTAATGCAGTTGGTTCCAATGACTTAATAAACGACCAGGTTTGGCCATCGTTTGATACAGAAAGGTCTAATTCTCGAGCGTTATTAGAGCCAGCCCAATGCCTCGTACGTATCGTGCCAACTCTCTTTACTGAACCAAGATCTACTTGGACCGTCTCCACACAGCCATCAGGACCGATGGCGGCTATTTCCTTGACCCCGAAGCCCCCAGACGTTGATGTCAATTCTAGCTTGGTAACAGTGAAGCTTATATTCATTATGCTTACAGCTTTGTAGTTATCAGATTTGTGAAAATCTCGAATCAAAGACTTCGAGCCATCGGCTGTATAACCATACAGTGACATTGTTTGGTCATAAAAGCCGTTAACAGAAAGCACAGACAAATTGCTTGGTTTATGTAAAGTAACCGTTATAGAACCCTGATTGATATGAGCTGTTGTGTAGAAGTTTCCATCTGTTGCTGCCGATAGGTCCTGGGAGCCGGAGGAGGCTACACATTTATCCGACTGACAAAGCCCTAGTAGTAGATTCAAATCTTGTCGCTGTACAAAATGTGAAGGTAAACAATTCGCGGACACCCAGTTGGTGTTATCATCTGAGTCCAGTATTCTATAGGAGGTATTCTGGTTGGAGGATGTGGTCACGAGGACTTGGTTTCCTTTCGTGTATGATTGTATCTCGCCGGCATCTGGATTCCAGGATGACACAATTCCGAACGTAGTCAACAATATCAAGATAAAATTTCTGGAAAAAAGTTAATTTTTTGTCAGTTGTAATATCGATATATTTTCATTGGGTGAATTACAAGACATATATTTTAATGAGTGCGGGAAAACGGAAATTGATTTAAGAAAAAATGCATATACGATTACGACTTATTCGGGGAGCATAATCATCCTCTGGCCGCAGATCTTGTTTCTTCTAGTTTGTTCACGAAAATGACGCGATAACAAATGTTTAGAGCAATCATATTGTGGTCAAGTTACAGTTACACGACAAGAAATGTGTCTTTTTTATGCCCCCGCATCGAAAGATCGGGGGCACATTGTTTTACCGTTGTCCGTCTGTCCTTCTGTCTGTCTGTCTGTCCGTCTGTCTGTATATCTGTCTGTCTGCAAAACTTAACCAAAAAACTTAACATTCAAGCCTATTCAGGATACAAGGCTCATATTTGGCATGATGATAGATCTCAATGACCCGCATCCGCTGGTACCAAACTCAAGTTCATGTGACAAGGTCAAGGTCATCTGTCAAAGTCAAACTTTGAAAATAATGCTGTTACGGGGGCATTAGTGTTTCAGTATAGTGAGAGAGAGAGTGAAAATGAGAGATAGAGAGAGGACATACCTTTTCGACTGTTGTACCATAGTACCGTTTCCAACATTCATATTGTTATTTATTGACTCGAGTTTGAAAAAAGTTCTCTTTTAATATCGTTATGCCAATCGTCGTTTTTAAAAAGATTCGAATGTTTTAGCCATCTAAAATTTATCATTCCATGCATGCATCATAAACAAACTAGTTGAAATTTCTTTTAACGTTGTAAACACAATGTCCTGTTTAAGTTAAAAACTGTTGTTTGACGACAAAACAATAACTGTGGTTTGCTCAAACTATTAGTACGGATATATTGTCGCCCATCAACGGATCAAACCGGATGCAGCTTTTTTTGTGTGTGTGTTTTGCCACATTAAACTTTGTCGATAGGCGTTCAACGTGCCGTTAATTTAGCTTAAACAAAATTGTAGATCGACCATGTATATAAGACATTGAAAGCGAATTTTTAAACTGCGAAAACTTAAAAAGAAGAAACGCGTCAACATTAACGTACAAATTTAGACATCCTACTTATATACAGTAACTATTAGAGTAGAAAGATAAGTGAATACGATCCAGATAAGACATTTCTGCCGACCTTGGATGACCAAAGATAAAAAGGGTGAAATTTATAAAACTGACCGTAGTTCTTTTTCTTCTTATAATTGATTATATAACCATAGTCAACATCAACGATATTGCAGTGGCGAATCCTGAGGGGGTTCGAACGAACTAAATTACTTCATTCTAGTGGACAAATTCAACCAAAATTTTCTAACGTAAGAAAATCGATCCCCTTTTTGTAGTGTTCGAATCATAATTTCTCATTCTAAAAAATATATGATGGGTCTAATTTTGGCAATTAGACCTATAGTATTCCTATCTTTATCTATAAGGATTTGATGGGACTAATTATTCGAATTCTGTAGGCCTACATCGAACCCCCTTTATAGAAACCCTAGATCCGCCGTTGCGCTGGTTTGGAATCAAACCGACGACTCTGGATTCTCTCGGATAATGTTTTAGCACAGTGTCCGTTTTTAAAAATTCACTGTGGATCATAATCTGATAGACTGTTATTTCATTTTTCTCAATATATTTTATTTTCGTTTTCTTAATTTTAGAAGTTTTGACACAACAGACCTTCTACGATTTGTAGAGAAAGTAAACAAAACAAAACTATCTCATTGACAGTCTAACGTTTTTTTCTCGCTTCGGTAGGAAAGGGGCTATGGGGATTGGTAACAAGACATTGCTTGGACTGTTGATACACGGTGAGTGAAACAGTGTCTTCCTTGGTAGCCTTAAAAGTTTAGGCTAAATATCACCAGAGAACAAAGGTGTTCGATCTTTAGGATATACTCATTAAATTTATGTGAACGAAACAACTTCTTTTCGCAATTGTTCTTTCCACTTAAGCGTGCTTTATTTTCTATTTTCATTTTTAAGTACTTGTAAAAGTGCATTTCCCTTTTCCATAGATGCCCCGAATGTCTCGCCATCTAGTAAAAATTCGTTTTCTTTTGAGTCGGTTTTTTCCGTGTATACCCTTGTCATTGTTTATTTATTTTTATTTTTTTTTATTTGTCAAACAAATTGTAATTATATGGGACAATTAAACCAGTCCTGCTGAAAATATTTCCCACAAACATGAATTAGAAATCAGGCGGTGTATGCAAAGATCACGATGCAGGTCTGTGCAAGCTTGTCTTAGTCTTAACAATTTGCCAAAGTTTTGTATAAAGCAGAAATATTAAGCAAGAAGGGTAAAATTATTAAATTCGTCAATGGTTATGACATTTTTTGTCTCTGACTGAGACTGTGTTATCGAATATAATATGTAAATTTTACCGACATTTTATCCGGAATTAGAATCACCGAGAAAGAAATACCAAAATAAAATGTTATAAAAACAATCGCTGGAGGGTTTTATACATATTTTTTTCCTTTTGGTTTAAACCTATTTATTTCACATCGATTGGGAAACAAGTTCTTACAACTAAGATTAATCCCTCTCGATTCTGCTTCCTGGAAAATTTCCTTCGAATTGGTCCTCCTTATTTTCAGTTTACTTTGACTCGCTGATGAGGCTTGGATATTTCAAATTTTAAAGAACTATACGTTTATTCTTTTTCATATTTTACCCGACATTTTAGTGATTTATCAGTGGGCATTGACAAAGTTCAGCACTAAATATGTAATCCGATCTTAGTTTTAATTCCTTATTTAAAAACTTTGATCTATTCATAGAATTATTTTAAAAGAATTGTTAACACACAATAATCCCATCTGTAAATTCAGCCCTTTGATGCCTATTCAACCCGGAAAAGCGATTCATTCAATAGAATGGGTGTTTAGGTTAAATTGAATAACAGAGATTATTCTAGTACTTAAATTATTGAATGAAAGTGATGAGATGAAAATAATAATAAAATACAAAGGTATAATATCTAGCTTTTCTGAAATTCATCCTTCAAACTTTCAGCTCTGTATCGTGTATCGTAGACAAATATGAGGACAATCCCTCCATATTAACTGTCGCTTTTCATGTGTCCATAATTCGTCTTTGTTCGCCCGAAAATGGCCGCGACGTGAAATGAACATGAAATAGACAGCAAAAGTGTTGCGGTTAATGTGCTTTAAGGTGCCATATTCAATCGGGGTTATTTCCGAAGTGTCAAAATTATCTTCTCCTGATTGCAGGACATAGAAAGATAATCAAGACGCAAAATTTGTAAAGTGAACGGAAGTTTCTCGATCGTAGTTACGAGGTTTCGGTCACTTCATACGATTCTTTAGGCTGAAGAATGAAGACAAATATATAAGTTTTATTAAACGGGTTTTTTTTACTAAAAAAGAAAGGTCGCATGGCATTTTTTATCATTTCGATCTTTACAAAAATGTAATAAATTCCTTTATCGGAATTTAAATCAATATCAAGGCCAATTTATAGAATAGGGAAACTAAGTTACAAACTATTTAAGATTGATGGGGGTTCACTAAGACACATTAAATGTTTTTTAGAACTAGTGGATTGTCCTTCAGACATAGCTTACTTTTTTTAAGTTACAAACTTTTGAAACTTTTCACTAACATAAAGATAAAGATGGATTGGGAAATGCCATAAAACTACGGAACTATTTGTGGTTTGAAGATTGCTGTAGCTATAGCAAATCGCAATCGTGTCTCGATTTTGCCTTTAAATAGATCGAAAGGTAACCAGCACTGGCAAATAGGTAGGAATACTAGACTCTGATAACCACAGAACAATCGCATGTGCTCTGTCTATAAAAACGAATTCTTTC